>JAVKTM010218535.1:0-183901 GCA_032200785.1 Phataginus tetradactyla | reverse complement strand
CGCCCCTCCTCCCCGGCCAGCGCAGCCACTCGCCGCCTCCCGGAGTGGCGGCTCCAGTCGCGGCGGAGCGCGGCGGCGGCTGATGGAGGGCGCGAGCGGGCGGCCGCGGCGGCTGCACCCGGCGGGGCGCTGATGCGGCGCCCGGACTTGCGCTGCGCGACTTCGGGGACGTCGGCCGAGTTGGCGCTCCGCGATGCAGCTCCTGAAGGCGCTCTGGGCACTCGCAGGGGCCGCGCTCTGCTGCTTCCTCGTCCTGGTGATCCACGCGCAGTTCCTGAAAGAAGGTAATTGTCCCCCGCGCGCCGACCGGTCCCCGGTCCCGGCTCCCGGCTTCCAGCACCTTCCGCCGCCAGCGCCGCCGCGCTCAGCCCGCCCCGGGTGCCACTGCGCGTTGGGAGCGGCCGCGGCGGACCCTCCGCGCCTGGAGATCCCGGTCGGCCGGCGGGCGCGGGGCGCTGCTGCGGCCTCAGGGTCTCTCGCGCCGCCCGAGCCGGGGCCCTCGCTGAGGCGGCTGTTCCGTCCCCCTGCCCCGCACCGCTCGCTGGCAGCGGCGCCCGCCCGCTCTGAGCGGCTCTCGGTAGATGGCACCCGCGCTCCATGCTGGAGAGCCGGGGCGGGCGCAGGGCCGAGGCGCTGGAAGACTGGGGCCGTGGGCTGGGGGTACAGGGACTTGGGCGCCAGAGCGCCCAGCACCGCACCAAGTGTGCGCCCCCGTCCTCCTGGTGCCAGCTAGAGCGCAGGGCTCGCGGATCCCCTCCTGGGACTTGGTTAAGGTGTCTGCGTTAGTGGTCGGATTCTGGGAGCTGGACGGTCCCTGGGACCCGGGAGCTTTTTGCCCAGGGCCCGAGCTGGAGCGCACAGGCTGTATGGTTGGGTGGGCACTCCTGTAAACTTGCTAGTCCCTGCGCCAGGAACTCCTGTAGCTCAGCCTGGTACACTCTGCTCCGCCTGGCCTGCCTTCGCAGAACAGCTGACAGAGGCCCTGGGGCCTGGAGTCGCACCCGCTGTCCTGCCGTCAGGCACCTTGCTGCCAGCGCTGCCGGGGCTGCCCGGGCTGGAAGGAAGCGCTGAGCGCAGGAGGAAGCCGTGGCCGTCTAATAGGCAGATTCTCATTAGCTCTGGGCCCCGCAAAGGAACGGTTTGCAGTGTTCAGCGGCTTCCTTGCCTAATTAATGAACTGCTGCTGCCTCCTCGGGAAGGAGGCAGGTGGAGGAGGCCAGCCCAGACCCGTGACCTCCTCCCGTGGCCTGGTGTCCATTTCCTTCCCCTGCTATTGCATCCAGGCCCTGAAGGGAGCGGCGGCTGTCCCCAGGCTTTGTTGCAGAAAGGGCCAGCTCCACGGGGGCCAGCCCACCTGCCCACCAGCTCACCGACCTGCTTCAAGACTGGGTGGCTCTGTCCCTGGAGCTGGCATGTCCCTAGAGGGCTGTCCTCGGCTGTATCCTCTGCCAGGGGCCCTGGGCCTCACTGAGCAGCCAGGGGGTCCCTTGCAGCCAGGCCTTGTTCAGACTGTACATTCTTTACCCTCCATGCTTATCTTGCCCCTTTGGGGCGCACGTTCCAAAACGGTAAACAGTGAGGTTTCGCTGCTTCTCTCTCAGGTCAAAGTGCCAGGCTGTGCTGGGGTTCTCTGCTTTGGGGGCATTTCCCCTGGTTTTAAAGCTGTGCTTTAGCAAGAGAGCTGGTGGCTCTGACAGCATGGCTGAGCACTTCCCCACTGCCCAGTGGGAACTCGTTGGTCCTGGTGTCGTGGGAGCACGCTGCCGTCCTCCTGAGGCTCCGAGTGTGTTTTGGTTTAAGAGGAAAGACTTTCGATTCCCTGGTCCGGAAGATACTGGGTGTGGGGCGGGGGCGGGTTTCAGTGAATAACCTTGCTCACGGGGTGCAGCGTGCTTGCTGGTGGGTCACCGAGAGCCCTTCCCAGAAACCTCGGCATGTCTCCAGAGGGGACACATGCATGTCAGGGTCCTGAGAGGCGGCGTGGGCTGTGCAGCGTGGGCCAGGAGCAGGCAGCTCTGAGACACAATGTCTTTCAGTGGCCCCGGGAGATCTGTGTGCTGACACGACCCTCAGGGCTCCTGGAAGTCCTGTGTGTCCACCTGGAGACAGTGGCCTTACTCCGTGGGGATGGAGGAGCAGCACCCTGGCCCCTTGGAGCTGGCCCCTGGGGAGGGTGGCTGGCCAACCCTGGTTCCAGGGGAGACACAGGGGTGCATTCCTGGCCAGCCAGCTGCAGGGTTGGGTCCTCTCCTCCGTGACATGCTGGCCAGGAGGCGGGAGGGAGCAGGCAGAGTGGGCAGGCAGACAGTTGAGACTTGGTGGTGTGTGCAGGTGAGTGTGAATGAGCTGTTTAAATGGTCATCTCCCTGAAGCTGGTGTTCCTGGTGGTGGAGAGTGGGGGACACAGGGAGCCGTCTTGCCATGTGTCACCTTTTGTCCAGAGATACAGGTCACCCCGTGGCTAACCCGTCCCCCTCTGGCCAGCCTGTTTCCCAGTGCTAGGGAAGATGAACAGGCTGTGAGTGGAGAGAGGCGTCTTGTGGTCCCTAACTGCAGCTGTTCCTGGCCTGTTCCTTGTAAGCGCGGCCCTGCGCACCACGTCACGTCGGGCCCAGGCAGCCGGAGGGCCAGGAAAGAGCCCCCGAGGCTCAGCCATGGTGCGCCTGTGGGAACCTTCTCTTGCTTCCCCCTCATGACACCCTGGCCCTCCCCTGAGAAGCGAGAACCCCGTCTTTGGCTTCTGAATGTGGGGTGCAGTTGCCCGTGTTTGTGAACTACAGTCTGAATCAGGGCACTTGGGAACCTGGATTGAAACAGGCCCGTGGGGAGGGGCACGAGGCCTCTGCCATGGGTGCCAGGAAGGGCAGGGTGAAGCCACTCCCTCACCCGCTTGTTTGCCCCAGAGCACAGGCCTAAGGAAACAGCTAGCATTATACAATTATTTTCTACCTTCCTTTTCCAAAGACTTTAAGATATTTTTCTTCCATCTTTCAGTCACTTGCCAGATTATAGCACTGTGCTCAGATTAGTGGCTTTCGTGTTGATGCTTAATATAACCAGGAAGAAAAAGTGCTATGAAGCAGAGAGACGTGCAGAATGACGCCCCACTGGGCCAGGGCTCTTGGGCAGCAAGGTTTTGGGGCACCGGGATCCAAAGGGGGTACTGGCAGGCCAGGAAGTGCCTGGGCCCTGCTCTCCTTTGTGAGCAGAAGGGCAAACCGGCATTTCTCCTGGAGATGTGGGTTCAAGGTTCAAGTCTATCTTCTCAGTCCTTTCGGTGGCAGGGGCATGAGGGATGGGTGGGCGTGTGTTAGCGTCGTCTACGGGTCCCTGCTGAGAACTTGGGGGGATTTGCGGGCATGTCCGGTGGCCCTTGCTTTGCTCCCCTGATTGCAGAGGTGCTCTCTGAGTCTCCGTGGCTTCAGTGGCTGCTCTGAGTTCCTGCTGAGAACTTGGGGGGATTTGCGGGCATGTCCGGTGGCCCTTGCTTTGCTCCCCTGGTTGCAGCGGTGCTCTCTGAGTCTCCGTGGCTTCAGTGGCTGCTCTGAGGGCGGGCTGTTGACTGAGGAACAGGATCCACCTTCTGTTCAGCTAGCTGGCTGGCTGTTCTGGAAGTGGAACGTAAGTCTGCGAACTCATGTCCGGGAAGGGCATGTCTAACCCCAGAAAGCCCCTGTGGCCTCCTAGTAATCGCCAGCTCTGTGTGCTCATCTTTAATTGCTGTAATGTCACAAGATGAACAGCCAACACAGTGTTAATATGTCTGTCGTATCCATCAGTTCATTTAAAAAATAAAAAAGCGCTGACAGAGAACCCAGGACTGACATAGCACAGTTCCAGCTCCTAGGGGTCTGCCAGGGATGTTTGCTGAATCAGAAAGGCATCCCAATTGTAGTGCGCACGCTCGTGTCCCAGAGGCGTGAGTGAGGTGGGGGCTTGCAGGCATTCCACCGTGGGCTGGGCGGGGCTGGGGGGCCCTCAGTGAGGCACCCGGGTGGAAGGCCAGCCGGGGTGGTTCTGTGCCCAGCTCCATTGCCTGAGCTGGTGGTGTCAGAGCGGCGGGCTCAGGAGAGGAGTTCAGAGCCCTGGCTACAAATGCACATGACCCCATTGCCTCGTGCACCCCAACCCTGACTTCAGGGCTGCCGGCTCCCAGCCTGGGACCTGGCCACTGACTTCCCTCTGTGTTCCCTGAGCTGGCACAGAGGGGCCCAGCCAGGGTGCCCTTCCCGGCCCTCTGCAGGCTCTGAAAAGCCAGGTAAGTGTGAATGGCTGCCAGGGAGGGGTGGGATGGGAAAGGCATTAAAAATAACGGCTCCTTTATCATTATTTACTATCATTTCTTGTGTGACACAGAATCTAAATAAAACCCACACTAACTGTAATGGGAATCTCATTGCTGAGTGTCTGACAGCTGTAAAATTAAACCATAAAAAATTAAACCAAAAAAAAAAAGCTGTAAAATACAACCGTTAATGGAGGTGACTTTTCAGAGGTGACGTGGCTCACCGCATGTGTGGTGGACACCTGCACCCCAAACACCACAAAGAGCTGGCGCCCCGACCGGGCCCAGCAAGCCCACGCGCGCACACACAGGACGCCCCAACTCAGGCTGGCTTCCCATGGATATCGCCGGAAGCCCATCAGCCTCCCACCTTGCCTCCCACCCAAAAGTGGTGTTTGAGAGCCATGCAAGGGACCATCTGAGGACCCCGATCGGCGGTCTGCCCGTCTCCAGGCACGTGGTGCTGTACACGGGCACTGGTATTGAAATATGTAATGAAGCTGACTCGGTTAGGGAGCAGGGCACCTCTGAGATATGTGCTGGGAGCAGGGCGGACAAAAACATCCCTTTTCTGCTTATTTACATATAAGTGAACATATAAACGTGTGTGAAACCTACTCGGGGTTCTGTAACACAGACAGGAACACGTATGATGTAAACCATGTAAATATGCACCTGCACATAACACGTGGCAGCTGTGCATCTCCGTTAGTGGGTCCAGGGCTCCTTTGGGATGAGGGAGCCCTGTATGCACTGCCCTGCTACAGGGTGACCTGCCGCCCCCTCGGAGTTCTTCCTTCCCTAGACTTGACCTGTCACCAGACCTGACCTCTCTGGGGAGATGTGGTGCAGCCATAGCCCTTACTCACACACACATGTATACACACAGATACACACGCACGCACGCACATGGTCATCCACAAGCAGGACCTGTACAAACACATGCACACACACACACCTACGTGTGTGTATGCCTGGAGGACGGGAGGCTGAGGGTGAGGCCACCACGTCCACTTCTCTGTTCCTGCCATTCTGTCCCCTGTACCTGATACTGTGCTGGGCTGAGCATCTCTGGAAGTTTCCACACACCCAGAGAGACTCCTGTGGAAGGCATATTTTCACAGGTAAGGCACAGCTAGGTCACAGAGGGCAGTGGGACAGCTGCTACGAGAGCTCCTCATTCCTTTTCTCTGTATGGACCCCCGAGGCAGGACGGCAGCTCCGAGTTGCCAAGCCTGCTGTACCACCTTCTCCCGTGCTCTGCCCGCCTGCCTTGCAGACCCCATGCCTGGGCCCAGTTCCCACACGCTGGTGCAGATGGCCTTTGGGTTAGGAAAGTGGATGGCAGGGTGGTATCAGGCAGGCCACTGGGATCCTCAGTCTCCTCTTGGGCAGGATGGGAAGGACAGTAGAAGCCAAAGTTTAGGGTGGCTGTGACTTGCTGTCAGATCATGCTTGACAATCCAACACGTGGGCAGACGATGTCCCAGTTGTGTCTCAGAGACCAGCTGGCGCTCAGGGTGGTGGAGGTGGGCTCAGGTTGCAAGGAGCAGCCGTCAAACCCAGACGTGCTTATCCAGGAGGACGTTCGCTGATCTCTTGGACGGCACGGCCTCCAGGGGCTCAAGCCCGACTGCTGAGCCCGCCCGCACTCCCCGCCCCTCTGAGACCCACTGGCTCTCCATCTGGGAGGCCTCGGGCCAAGGCCGGCCCCTCCTCCTGATGGATCTGCCCGCGGTCTCGGCCCTCCCTGACCGGGTTGCCAGGCCCTCCGGGACCCTCTCCACAGGGAGGGGCTCCCCAAAAGGAAAGGAGAACCCCAGGACCAGCAGGAGTGGGGGAAGAATCCCGGTCCACTGAGGCTCACCCCGGACCTGCCAGAGTCCTGGAGGAAGGGGCCCGAGAAGGAGCTGCAGGCAGGCGTGGACGCTGAAAGGCCAGCGGGCTGGTCCCAGACTTCTGGGTGTTGGGAGGCCCGTTGGTGGCAGGGTCCTCGTCTCTCTGAGTCTGGAGCAAAGCCAGAATCCACCTGCTCCTTCCAGCTGGTACTTAGTGCCTGATGTTGGGGGGCAGTGCCAGCCTTAGAGCTGCAGGTGCTGTTAACGAGGGTGGCCCAGGGATGCAGGCAGGGAGGGAGGCTCGCTGGCTGCCTGCCGAACTGGGCACCAAGGGGGTGAAATGTGGGAGGACCTTGCTGTCAGCGCACCCCATGAGAAGCTGGGTAGCCAGCCCCTTCCGGGTGGTGGGTGTGTCCGTGCTGGGCCTGCAGGCCGGGGGCTGGAAGCGGGGCCACCTTTTTTGGAGCGGTTGTGGGGAGCAGGGTGGGTGTCTCTCCAGGCCTGGGTCATCTGCTTCCCACCTGTCCACTCTGGTTGGTCTCTGGGTCATGTGATGTCTTTGACGCCACCTGCCATCCTCAGCTGGGTGACCCTGGGTGGCCCACAGTAGTCCCCAGCCTGAGTTCTGGGGTCTGCTGGGGCCCTTGGTTCAGCTCCCATGTCTTCCCCTGGCTGGAGGTCTCCTTGTGTGAGTCTGGGGTGCTCTGGCGGGGGAGCAGGCAGCCCCAGAAGCTTCCATGGGCCAAGCTCCATGAGTATATACTGTGGGGCTCCAGCGGGGATGGGCCCTGCTGATGGGGTACCCCAGGAGCAGACAGGCAGCAGCCTGAGGTGGGGGTGGAGGGCGGACCTCTCCAGGAGGTGACTGGCCTCGAGTATGCCCCGGGGTCAGCGTGGGCCTTGAGGTGAAAGCAGAGAATCATGTTTGCAGAGGGGCGGTGAGCCCACGGGCCCAAGCAGGGGCTTCAGGGCAGAGATGGACCTGGTGCCTGCAGGAGTCACCCTGTGTGGTCCTCATCCACCTTGCAAGGAGGGCATGGTGGTTTTATGGCCTCACCATTGAGGGAGGATAGATTTGGCTAAGGTCCTAGGTGTGCCCACCCTGTGCCCAGAGCCCTTGCTGCCCTAAGCTGGCATGAGAATGCAGCTGCCAGGTTCTAGAAAGCCAAGCTGAGGTTGGGCTGCCCTGTAGGAAGGGGCCCAGTGGAGGTCTCGGGCAGGGCAGGTGTCTGCCCCCTGTGTCCCCACCTGCGTGGGCCTCAGGGAGACGGCCCAGGGATTGAGCTGACCTCCGGGGGCCAGCAGCTGCTCTGCGCCCCAGCCTCTTGGCCTGACAGCAGGGTCCTGCAGGGGCCCCAGGCTGGATGCTCGGTGGGGGAATCCCTCTGCCCTGCCCGCTGCCTCCGGGACACCAGCTCGGGCTGGGAGGGTGGCTCTGGAAGACTCCAGGTTTGGAAGCATGCTGCCCTTGGAGACGCTGGCTGAGGTCCCTGCAGGACACCCCTCCCCAGCCTGCACACATGCACCAGGATCCCTGAATATTTGCAGGGGGTCATGCAGCCTTTAAAATGCACACCCTTCAAAGTTGTCTTCCATCTGGAGAAAGTGGATTTTATTAGCCATCACCTGTCTCCCATTTCACAGGCAGTGAAGCAAGCCCTGACTGGCTTCACCTGGAGGAGCCCAGATCTCCTTATAAACAGCTCCGTACTTTGCAGACCCACCCAGCCCTCAGCCCTCCTGTTCCTGGGGGGTGCGTGTACAGCAGCGGAGCCGAGCCACGCTCCCAGGGCTGGTTGCCTCAGTGACAACCTTGCTAGATAGGCCAGCCGCAGCTCAGCACACACATACTGAGCGCCTGCTGTGTGCCAGGCCCAGGCTGTGTGCTGGGGAGTGGGTGGACTTGGGGTTCACACACGGGAAGGGGCCGAGCTGGCGCTGGAGTACATGCTCATGAGAATTGCAGCAGGTGGGGGCCTCCCCCAAACAGGCCCCCAGAACCTGTGGCCTGATTTGGAAGCAGCTTTTTGCAGATGCAGTTAAAGTAAGGATCTCAGGATGACACGGTCCTGGGTGAGGGAATGCCCTAAAGCCAATGACAGTGTCCTCAGAAGAGAGGCTGGAGCGATGCGGCCACAAGCCAAGGGACACCTGAGGCCCTCAGAGCTGGAAGGCGCAGGAAGGACCCTCCACCCCACACCCAGACCCTGCAGGAGGTGCAGCCCTACAGACACCTTGACTAGGGACCGCTGGCCTCCAGGATCCCAAGAGAAGGAATGTCCTTCTGACCTTTTAAGCTCCAGGTTTGTGATGTGTGTTGCAGCAGCTCCAGGAAACTGATGGAACTCCCCCAAATAACGGGCTCATCCCCCACTTGGAGTCTGGCCTGCACCGGGGCTCCGGGGAGCATTCCCTCGGGAGGGCACAGGTCCCACTTCCCGCCTTTTTCTCTATCTGCAGGGGGTTCCCTTGAGGCGTGTGGACCCAGGGCAGGGAGGGCGCTGAGTTGCAGGCTGAGGCAGAAGCCGGTTTCTTGGTAGGCTTGGGTTAGGGTGGGTAGCCCGGAAATGCTTACCCTGCCTCCATGCATGAGCTCAGCATCTCCCAAGCGAGGGCACCTGCAGCGGCTGGCATACAAGATGGCTTTATGCCGGGTGTGGACGGGCATTTTTCATTTTAATAGTGGCATGTTTATTTTTATGGTTACCTTCTATTTACGGCAACGGCACTGGTTCCCATTTACAGAGATGGAGGGTTTCTTTTCAGCAGCACAGTGACCCGGGTCTGTGGTGGATCAAGGTGGGGATGCGGCGCCGGCTGAAAACACTTGTTGAGCTCGTGATGAGCCCCAGGTGCAGCGGCCTGGCTCAGCCAAGGGGCCGTGGTGGGGACGCCGTGCGGGCGGCAGGAGCTCCGGAGGGTTTGCAGGTGTGGGGGATCAGCTCAGGCCTGCACGCAGGGGTTGTGGCCCCATCCCAGGCGTCCCGGCCGGCTGAGGACGAAGAGGCCCTCAGCAGAGGGACATGGGCAAGGAGAGGGGGTGCCCGAGCTCCCTGGGGCTGCTGCCACAAAGGACCCAAACTGGGGCTTTAAGAGACAGACGTGGTCTCTAAGTTCTGGATGCCAGAAGTCCAGACCGGGATGTCAGCAGGCTGGCTCCTTGGGCCAGGGTCCTCCTAGCCTCTGGCCTGTTCCCGGGACTCCTGGGGTCCTTGGCTGGTGGCTGCATCGCCAGTCCCTGCATCTGGCCTTGTCTCTCTCCCCGTCTCAGATCTCCCTCCTCTGTCCCAGGAGGACTTGGGTCTTTGGATTCAGGCCCCCCACTGCTGACCCGGGATGGTCTCATCTGGAGACCCTCTGCCGGGTCTGCAAGGATACGTACTCCAGATAAGGCACCTTCTGAGGTTCTGCACAGACCCATCTTTGGGGGTCACTGTCCAGCCCAGCACATGGGGGCAGGAGAGAATGCACCCTGCCCTGGGACTGATGCTCGCAGGTCCTAGAGCAACAAGCCCATTCCCCTCTGGCCCCACCTTTATTTCAGGGTTCTCATGGGGGCTGTGGCCGGCACAGATTGCAGGCGAGTGGTTGGGGGAGGAGGGCAGGCAGCTCCTTGCTGGGAGGGGTGGCCTGGAAGGCCACTGCGTCCTGTGTTTAGGGGTCCGGGGCCATTCTAGGCATGTTTCTCCCACCCACCCCCAGGCCTGCTGACCACCTGGGCCTGGAATGATGCCCCTGGGAGCCAGCCTGCACGTGTCCATTTGAAAGTTCTTTTTTTTTTTTCTTACAAGTAAACTGAACACCGGTTTGACACGACTGGCCTCCCCCAAGGCAGTTCTGGTTCCAGTTGGAATCGGCTGTTGCCAATTTAACAGTTACCTGGATGCTATTAAAATGGGTTTCTAATGTTTATTATTCTTCTCTTCCCTGATTTATCCTTAAAGCATTGATTTGCATGAGTTGGACCCTGCATATTTCTCTTTCCCATTAAGTTTGTGGCTTGGCAATGAGGACAGAATGCAGAGTTCTGGGTACTGAGTCAATTTCCCACTGTTGCTAGGCAGGTGTGAGCAGGAGAGAGGAGATGGTGACTGCTCTCTCTGAGGAAACTTCTAGAATGTGTCTTCTTAGGTGGGAAGTACCACAAGAGCTTTGGTACTTTTGGGGAGAGAGAGGGGTCCCCAGGCCCGAGCACAGGTTGCTCAGGTCCTCTGCCCCCAGGCTGACAGGCTGGACGCAGCTGCACATCTGGGCGGCAGCCTATAGGTCTGCTACTCCGACCCTGCCGTGGCTGGGGAACTGAGGTGTCCAGAAGGCTCTGAGGGGCCTCACTGTGGAGGGACATCTCTTGCTGGTGTAGGGAGGGGATGCGGGATGTAGGAGATGACCGTGGAGGGTCCAGGTGAAGGGGACGAGGGCAGGCTGTGGGGTCCCAGGGAGGGGACAGACCAAGAGGCATAGGCGGCAGCCTGCCAGGGCTGTGCTGGGCAGAGGAGCCTTGCCTGCGCCATGTACCATCCCCCAAAGATTGGAGGTGAGGAGGGGGAGGCTGAAGCCGTATGGTTCTGAGCGCCTTTCAGCCACTGAATGATCCAGGGACACCCCCTCTCTGGAGCAAGTGTCTGCCTGGATGCACCGTGGGGCTCCCCAGGATGGGAGGGTGAGGGGTCTGGGTGGGTCCTGTGTGTGCAGGGGCTCCAGGTGGGCCCCGTGGGGAGAGGAGCTGTGGGGGGGCCTCTTGGAAGACTCTTGCCCACCTGGTCTCCATCGTGTGCCGTGCATGGGACCCGGTGGTAAAATCCATCCAGGGACCAGTCCCTGATCGCCCCCTCCTCCTGGTGATGGTCCCAGGAGCTCAGGGCCTCCCAGCAGGTGTCAGCTCTCCCCTTCCTGGTCCTGTGACCTTGGGCACTTGTCTTCCCCGTGCCTCAGTTTCCCTTTCTGAATCGGGGGGGACTATGACACAGGTCCCCGGGGTGGTGGGGAGGGAGAAATGCGTCCACCAGGCAGGGGCCCAGAGTCGGGTATGCACAGACCCGACTTGTCTTGCCCTCGCTCCAGCCGCGCCACGCCAGGGCCACCCTCCACCCTTCCCCCCTCTGACACGGCCTGGGGACCCCGACATGGTGGCTCCCCGTCTTCCTGCCCGCTGCTTCCTCCCTTCCTCCCTTCCTCTTGTCGCACTGGCCACCTTGGGGCTGGCAGGCTGGTTCTCCGGCCCCAGGTGGAGGTCCCATGCTGGGTGAAGACTTGACTGTAAAAAACTTTCTGGAATCTGGCAGGAGACTCAGGTGCAGGGAGTGTTCACGGAGCTTCCCAGCGTCCTGGTCATGCTCTCTGGGGCTGGTCCCGAGCAGCTGCTTGGGAGGGTGCCCCGGGTCTGCCGGGTGTGGGCCCGCAGGCCGAGCTGTCCTGATACCAGGTCTGTGTGCAGAGCCGCCGGCAGGCGCCTGGACCCAGGGCATCTCCGGGAGCCTGCTGGATGCAGGGGTGGGTGTTGACAGCTGATGGTGGCTGGTGGCTGTGAGCCACCCATACAGAGCCCCTGGAGACCAGACCGACCCAGGCAGGGCCCCCATTTCTCACCCATAAACAGTGTCACCTACATCTGTCACCTGTCCCTGAGCGAGCCCTTGTGAGCAGGCCAGCCTGGGCCTGCTCTCCTATCACTGGCAGCCTGTGGGTTCTCTTTACAAAGGGGGCCTCAGAACTGTGCACCCCAGTGCTGGAGAGGAGGGCCTCAGAGGCAGAGGGGGCAGCTGGAACGGCCCCACATCCACTGCAAGGGCAGGAAACTGAGGTCATGGTAGGGAGTGACGGGCAGGGCCCCAGGGGCCCCAGGGTTGTGGGCACTGTCGGGGGAAATGGTGTCTCAGGCAGGAGGACCGGCCCAGCCAAAGCTTTGCAGATGGCTGTCCCCACAGTCGGGCCCGGGTTCTGAGCTGGCCAGCTGGGCCAGGCACAAGGAAAGCAGACTGATGGGGTGGCTGGGGGTGGTCAGGTCGGCCCTCAAGCAGCCACATGGGACCAACGGCTCAGAACCACGCTTCCTTCCCAGTCCCGTTTCACCCCCACCTCCAGCCCAGAGGGTGGCGCGCTCTGGGAAATTGGTTTGAGTGCCCGGCAGAGTGGGCTCCTCGGGGTCAGCCAGGCCCGGGCCTCCCATCCCAGCCTGCGAGTGGGGTAACAGTAGGCACCCCCTCACCCGGGCTGTGCCTTGCCATGTTCCACTGCCCCAGCTGGGCCATCCGGCCTGAGGAGGGAGGGCCCCAGGCGGCTTGGGGAGGGGCGGGCGGAGCCCCAGCGGCACCTCCATGCGCCCAGCCACGCCGCTTTTCTCTTCGGCGGTTCTTGTTATTTTCCCATCCACTCAAGTCCTTTTCTAAAGGAGCCCTGGTTTCCTTGGAGGCCGATTACAGTGAATGCCGGAAAAGAAAAGCTGCTCACAGCCCCCATGCCAGGGGCCACAGACCCTCTCGGGTCCCCAGATTCCTCTGTCCGTGGCGTGATGGATGTGTCCTCGCCTGGGCTCCGGGGGCTCGCAGGAACGGCACCAGCAGACGGCAGGCCTGTGTGTGCCTGACACCCTCCCCATGGCCAGAGGGCCGGGATGGGGGCGGGAGGGACCTTGCAGGAGTGCTGAGCTGGGGCCTTCTCTTTGTCCCCAGCACTGCGCATGTGTCCATCTGAACCCAGGTAGGTGTCTGGGGACAAGGGGCCCCTCACTGTCCTCGGGCTCCCGTGTGGGTCCCCCATTCCTGTTGGCTGCCGACTAGTCTCTGAGTGCCCTGCGCCTCTCTGGGCATCTAGTGAGCGGGCTGAGTTGGGCCTGGCTGTACCTGCAGGCTCTGACTCTCTGCTGTGGACCATGAACCAGGTTCTCCATCAGTATTTTTAGGTGGTGGACAGATGGGCAGCTGGACCTCTGGCCACCGTGCCCACGGACGCTGCTCCAGCTTGGCACTAAGCCTTGGGATGGAGTTGGCAGGGAGAGCCACGTCCCCTCCCGAGCACGCCTGTTCCTGCCTGAAGGAGCCCTTCCGTCCCCCGACCCCACGTGCACCCTTGGACTGGTGGCTGGGAGGCTCTCCGGATCAGCCCCGTGGGCACTGGGAGAGCAAAGCCCCTTCTGGGCAAGTCTGGAAGTCAGCCTTCCCTTGAGCTGGTGACTGGGCGGAGCGGTGGGCCCACGTCTCCCTCTGGCCTGGGCCCCAAGCCTGCTTCGAGCTGTGTGTGCTCCTCACTCTGAACCGCGCAGGGGTCCCCCTCACGCCTTGCCCAGGGTCAGCACCACCTAGGAGCCTCAAAAGGAGACTGGCTCTACCCTCAGGGGACCACCCTGTTCCCAAATGACGGCCTCTGGGTGCTCCTCTGGCCCCAGTGGAGGTGGTCAGAGTCGCGCCCAGCAGCTCCAGGTGGAGCCCGTGGCCCACAGCCCACAGCGGGGTGTTCTTGCCTGCAGGAAAGGCTGTGGTACGGATGTGTTTTGTTCCCCGATCTGCACGCAGCCGCCAACAGTAATGAGACTGTCGCTGGGCAGGGGAGCCAGAAGCTGCTCTCGAGGCCCAGCTGAGCCATGCGGGGCTCCGTGGAGGCTGCCTGGACCGTCCCAGCACATTGAGGATGAGAAGTGATATGTTGGGGTAGCCGCCGGGCCCGGTGCCCCATGATCAGCCTCTGCCAGCCGAGGTGCCCACACCCACATGTGCTCCTGGAGGCAAAGAGGGTCCCCTGGGCTGGCTAATTACACCAGTATCCTCCGGGCCAAAGCCTTTAGGAGTGGAGACCATCTGCAACTCTAGCTGAGTTCCAAGTGGAATAAATTAAAACTTCTCATATGTGGTATCTTGTATTAAGTGGTAAAATCACGCAAACAGAATCAGTACCGTGGTGACGCGCTCTCCGCTGTTCCTACAGGACGTACATTACCTCCCGTCCTGCTCTAGCGAAGCTCCGCTCCAGGGGAATGAGTGGCATTACTGCTTAAATCTTAACTTTTGTGTTAAGGAAGCATGTTCCAGAGCTCTTGAAATGTACCTTGAAGGCACCGCTTGCCTTCCGCAGGGATACCGGGGGGCCAAGCAGGAGGGCCCCCCAGGCTCGCCCATCTGCAGGAATGCTGGTCGTTGTGCCAGTAGATTGTTTCCATCCAATTAGAAAACTTATTTTCCTGAAAGTTATGGAGATCAAGTTGTTTCAAAGGAGGCAAGGGGGAGTGGAGTGGGGAGAGGCTGAGGGCACCGTGCTCCTTTCTGGTCCCTGCAGGCCGTGCAGCTCTGGGCTCTGGGTATGTATCTCCAGGGACAAGCAGAGAGCAGCCTTCCCAGCTCCTTGAAAAGGCATGTTTAAAAGGCTCTGTCCAGAGACAGAGCAGTGGATAACGAAATATAAATGCACACATTGGGGGTATGGGATATGAATCCGCCTTGAAAAGGATGGGCATTCTAACACAGGTGGACCTTGAGGGCATGACGCCCCGTGAAACATGCCGCTCACGAAAGGAGCGAAGCTGCATGAATCTGCACACGTGAGGTCCCTGGAGGACTCGCATCCAGAGGCAGAAAGGGGTTTGGAGGTTACCCGGGGCCAGGGGAGGGGGCAGTGTCAGTTTGGGGTGACGAGGAAGTTCTGGGGTAACAGGATGCCGCACGATGTGAACGTGCTCAGTGCCGTGAGCTGCACGCTTAAACATGGTTGAGACGGTAAACTTGAAGTTGTGCGTGTTTTACCACAATGAAAAATAGGCATGTTCTCAAGTGGATCAAAGGACAAGGACAGCATTGTATTATCACTTTACAAGATTGCAGGCTTTATTTTTTAGGTCGTTTTAAGGGTGACGGAGAAATGGTGCAGACGGTGCAGACAGCCCCGCCAGCCCCCTGCCCCCGCAGCACCCCCCTTAGTGCCTCTCGCTGAGTGCTGGGTCCTGAGCCCATGCTCGTGCGCTGTGGGTGACAGAAGCCTGCAGCCACCGGGCTCTGACCTGCCAGGTTCCTGCGGGTCCCCCACTGCTCTTAGCCGGGTGGCCCCAGGGCCTTAGCCCTGCTCCCTGCTGTCCTCGGCCATGGCCTCCACCATCACCCTGGGCCATCCAGGCTGCTGTCTTGGCGCAGATGCAGAGCACATGACGGCCGAGCGCTGGCCAGCTTGCACCAGGGCCCTGGCTCCGAAGTGACCGAGGGCTGGTCACCTCTGGAAGCCGCTGATGGGGATGGCAGTGCCTGGGAGCCCCAGCCCCCGGTGCCCTCTCCCGGTTGGGAACCTCTGCTTAAGGGAGGGACTGCCCACAGCCCGGTGCCTGGTGGACGTGCATCTTTGGGTCTCCATCTATGATCTGTGCACACATGCATCTGAGAAGACGCATCTTCACATGATTCGGAAGTTACAGGCGGTGGTGTAAATCTGCCCCAGCCATCAGGTGTGCAGCCGCCACTGTGTTGGTCTCCAGCTCCTGTGCTTTGCCTTCTGAGGTGTGCACACATGCACCCCCCACACACACGTGGTGGCACGACAGAGCTGCTCCCAGGCTCGCTGTTTAGCGGTGTTCCTTAAAGTGCCCTCTGGAAGTGCCTCGGGCTTTTGCATGGCTGTGTAGTATCCTGCACCGTGGCTTTGCATCCTGGGCTGGGCTCACTGTGGCCAACTCCACCGCTCTGAGTCTTCTGCTGTCAGGGCCCGTCCCAGTGGAGCATTCCCTCGTGCAGGCGCCCAGCAGCTTACAAGCCCTCAGAGGGTCTGTGCCTTGGCTCAGGACTCCATCCAGGAGTGCACCTGGACGCCCCCAGACTCATGCCCATAGCCCTGGGCCTCTCAGTGCTCACAGCCCGTGGGGCCACCAGGTGGGCAGTAGCCTCTCTGCTTCTCCTCTGAGAGCCGCTGCCCTGTCACTCTGCGTGGCGGTGGCTGTCCTGCATGGTGCTCACCATGTCCTGACTGTGGGGCTTGCCCTCTCCTGGGGCAGTCTTGTTATCACATAGACACTACAGAAAATCGCTGCAGGTGTGATCTGCCTTGGACTGACCACGGCCGCATCTGAGAGGGCCCTGTGTCCCCTCGCCCTCCCCCAGTCCTGGTGCCCGCTGCCTGGTGCTCACAGGTGTCCGTGCAGACCTGCCAAAGGGTAGGTCTGTGGGACTAGCACCTGAGAGCCTATCTGGCCAAATGCTTGGGCATCGCAGAGCTAGGGCCCCGGAGGCTACCACTTCTGTGTCCTGGGGGAAGTGGAGGTGTGGGGTCAGAGCCTATAAGCTGTCCCTGTGGTGGAGATGACCATGCAGTGTGGGCCCAGCACCAGCTGAGCTGGGACCCAGGGCCACGTGGTCGGCAGTGCTGGGGTGTCCCAGCCTGGGGGCCTCTGTCACAGGTGGGTCCTGCCTCTCCCCCGGCTGCCCCACAGGGAGCCTCTGTGGGGCCCAGGAGCTGGGAGCTGGGCAGGGCTGGTCTCTCAAGTGGGCTCAGAGGTGCCTTGGCCAGAAGCCCCCTGCTCTCCCCGAGGCTGCCTTTCTGGACCTGGCTGGATGCCCCAAGGACGGTGTGAGCCCCCTGCGCCCCAGCCCGGCCTGTGGCCGATAGCAGTACGTGCCGAGCCGCGGGGCACACGGAGCGGGTCCCAGCCAGTTGGCTGAGGTGCTGGCCTCTCTGCTGGCCTGAGTGCGAGGTTGCATCACTCCTGCCTGGGCCTCCTTCGCAGGGGCCTCCCCCTCAGGCGGGAGGCCTGTCTGAGCAGCCGCAGGGAGCTCCCGGGGGGCCTGGGGGCTCTGAGGACCCTGGCCCCCGTGTGCTGCATTTCAGGGGACAGTGGGGCCCGTGTTCTCTGCCCCATTTGGAGTTGCTTTTCTGACCATGGACTTGATTCTGGATACTCCTTAGGGGAGGTGTCCGGCAGGCACTTATTCTCACCAGGAAAGTGGATGGGGTTAATTTGAAGTCATTGTGGAGTGCTGGTCGTCAGCTGCAGACAGTGGGGACACAAATCAAGCTGCTCCTGAGGGTGGCTCTCTGGGAGGAAGGCAGAGCCGTCAGGACCAGACCTTCGAGACCCCTTCTGGAAGGGGAGGCAGGTTAAGTAAAGAGAAGCATGGTGCTGGGACCCGAGGGCGCCCTGTCCGTTCTGCCAATGGCAACACACTTGCTGGTAAACGCCGGACGTGCTCATGATGGAGAAGTAGGACTATAGGTAAAAAGGAGGCACCAGGTTCCGATTTCCCCACCGTCCAGAGAAAACCCATGCCATCTGCCAGTTAATTGTCTCTGGTTGGCTGCTTTCTGCACAGGGCTTCTGTGATCGCATCATTCTATCAGGTTTGATTTCCAGAGCGCAGAGCTGGGCACCAGGACCAGGGGCAGGTGTGTCCTGAGGGGGGTCCACTGGGTGGCCCCTCCCACTCTCCCCTGCCTCACTGCAGAAACTGAGGCTGTGGAGGCCGTCTTCCCACAGCCGCCATGCCTGGTGGGGCCAGCCCGGAGCCCGTCCCACGCCCTCGCCCCGCGCCCCGGATCAGGCAGGCCGAGGAGAATCCACCTGACCCGGATCCCCAGAAGGACGCCTACTCTCCTGCCTGGCCTGGCGTCACACTTCAGGTGGCAGCACCCAGGATGGCAGCCCGGGGCACGCAAGCACCCAGCCTGAACATGAGTATTGCACCATGCCTGGTGAGTCCCAAGGGCTTCCAGGAGGACTTCCAAGCTGGACGCAGGGGGGCCACACCTTGGTGAGGATGTTATGTACCTGTTTCGAGTTGTGTGACCCAGGAACACATGGTTGCCGAGCAACCCACACCTGGTCCAGATTCAGGGCTGAGGCGGGGACTTCCTGGTGGAGGTGACTTCCAAGCTGGACTCAGAAGGAGGAGCAGAAAACCAGAATGGGTCAGCAGCACGAAGCAGTGAGGCAGAAAAGTCTAGTTAACACCAGGGTGGTTTAACGTCCAAACAGGACTCCGGAGATTTCCATTTGGGTCGTGGAGCTGCGCTGAGCAGTGAACGTGAGGTGGACCTACCCTGCTGCAGAGCCCAGCCGCTGGCCTGCTGGCCTGCAGGATAAGAACAGGAGAAAGCTGAGGGCTGCCCTCTGGGACTGCGTGCACCCTGCGCTCGCAGGAGGGCCGTACCTACACTTCCCATCTGATCCACGGCGCAGACACAACTTCAAGAGCGGTTACAGGGAAATTGTGAGCTCAAAGCACCGCAGTAAATCCTGCCATCCTTAGGGGCCAGCTGGGGACAGGGAGCCCACTGAAGCAGCTCTGGACAGTTAAGATCGGGGGAGGTGGGACATCCGCCCAGACATGAGTCCCGGCCAGTGTGCTGGAGAGAGTCTGTGGCCAGCCAGGCCCCGTCCTGTGGCCTGATGTCCCTGCGAAGGTATTAGGCAGATGGGGCTTGGGGCCTCCCTGTCTCCTAAGCCCACAGGCATGGCGCGACCCTCTGAGCAGCCACTTAACACAGATCCCCGAAGTGGATGGCGCTCCCCATGACATCCGTGGAAAGTGGGGGCTCTTCTCTGATGTCTCTGCTGACATGTTTACCCACCTGGCCTTAGAGGAAGGCACGTGAGTGGAGGCTCATCCAGTAAGCCAGCCCCGACAGCGAGGGGACAGCGGTCCGCCTCTGCCCCGGGGGAAGGCGCTGCTGCAGACTCAGGCGCATGGATGGAGCCCTTAACAAATTTCCCCACCCTCACGTCCACACGCTGGGACCTCTGAGAAGGTGTCCCAATACCCCGATAGGCGGCCACCTGTGTGGGGTTGATGGCTCTGCCCCCAGCACCCAGGGGCAGGATGGGTCTGGGTGGAGCGAGTAAACTGGCCATGGGCACGAGAGAGACTCTGTGGGGTGACAGCCCCATCTCTATCTGCCCCCAGCTGGGTGGGTCTGAAGAAAGGGGTGAGTTTGGAAGCCTAACCCACAGTGACAGGGTGCCCAGCTCTAGGGGCCTTGGTAATTCTCCTGGGCAGCTGCCTGGCTGTGGAGGGGCCCCGGGCAGTGTCGGGGAGCAGGTAGAGGGGTCAGCAAAGGTCAGTAGGCAAGATGGACTTCGGTGCAAATACTAACGCCTGTGTGCTCTGGAGGCGTGGGAAGGCCTGGCCCTGCTCAGGGAGAGGAGGGGCGCCCCCAGCTCAGGAGGAGAGGAGGACGGGGCCTTGCTGCAGGAGGCTCAGCAACTGGGCAGGGGGACCTGAGTGACCAGGGCTTGGACAAAGTGGTTTTCCAGGGAGGGGCCTGATCTTAGCCACCGCACGTGACAGGCACTGTCTTGGGGAGAGCTCGATGGCAAGCTGCCCTCACCGTCTGCTGCAGAGACGGCCTCTGCTCCCCCAGAGATGGGGGCGCCCCTGCGTGCGCGGCTTCGGGCCCGGCGACCTGCAGAGGCTCCATCCATGGTGGCCAGCAGGCCGTATGGTGACTGGAGCCTCGCAGTCTGCGCCGAGGTCAGATGGCGAGCCCTCCTCGTCCTCAGTGGGCGGCCTGGGTCTTTTGCTTGTCCATGTAAACCTTCGAATCCGTTTGCCAACACCGTCAGGTAACTCGCTGGGGTTTTGATTGGACGGTGCTGAATCTGTGGGCCACGGTGCGGAGGGCTGAGGTCCCGGCGGCCCTGACTGTGCCCACCTGTGAACGTGGAATGTGTCCTGGCCGTGAAGTCCTTGGGTTTTGCTCATCCGAGTTTGCGCTTCCCCTCGTGTGGTTCTCGTGCGTACATTGTTCCTTATGCCCGGGTACTTCGTTTTGGGGTGTGAATGCAAGTGGTACGATGTCTCCTCGTGCCCACTGCTCTGGTCCGCTGCGGGTGTGCACCCTCCCTGGTGCCTTTGTAAGAGCCGCAGCGAGTCCCTGGGGTGCGTCTCCTCCGCTCTGTCCTTGTGGTCCCTTCCTGTTCATGCGCCGTCCCGTGGTGCATCTTTTATGCCCGATTTATTGGTTATCATATTGATGAGTATTCACTTGCTTAATTTTTATTAGCTGTTGTATTTCAGCTCTGATCAAGCGGCAGACACGACCGCTTCCAGAACGTCCCTTCTTCTAAACTTGGAGCTCATCCTCCAGAGTCGGACCTGCAGCGCCCGGCCAAGGCGCCCGGGTCCAGAGCACGTGGGGCCCCCTGGCGGCAGGTTCCTCCTCCTCCTCAGCGTGGCGGAGGGTCTGTGTTGACTCTTGGTCCCTCTGTGTCCCAGGCCGTCTGAGATGCTGTCCCGCGGTGCCCTGCTGGGTAGGGTGTGGGCGGGGAGGAGGGCTGCCCGGGGGTGGGTGGAGGTCAGAGGGCGCAGCCCCGTCAGCCGCCCTGGAGGTGCGGGCGGCGTGGAGCGAGGGGGTTGGAGACGCGGGAAGTGCGCCTGTCCTCGCTTAGCTATTGTGCCGCTCCTGATCCAAGGATTGTTCCCAGGTTTGCAAATGTTTGGAGAAATTACGAGAGAATAATATTTCACGAAACTGACAGAGCAGCGTCCGTAGACACAGCTCTGGGAACACACTGCACCCGGTGTGCTGTCTGAGGCTGCACCGCCCGTGGCTGCAGCGCTGAGTGGCCGCACAGACATCCCCACTGCAGAGCCTGGGTCGGCCCTCGCCCTTCACAGGCGCGGTTTGCTGGCCGAGCCCTGATCCAAGGTAGCGGTGTCACCCAGCTCCCAAGGCTGCCTGCCCGTGGAGGAAGGGTGCTGCCCTGCCGTCCAGCACAGGGCGGGTTTGGGAAACGTATGGAAAATGACATGGCATTCGCTCGGTAACATGCGTGCAAGCCCAGGGGCACGGCTGCCCTGGGACGAGGCATGGGGCATGGCAGGGGACCTGGCCCTGACATGGCTCTTACCCTGGCTGTGACCGGGACCTGAAGTGTGACCTCAGCCAGGCTGTCCCACCCCTCGACCCTCACGTGGACATCTGTGAGGTGCGCCTGCTGTGGTCTGCAGGCCCCCCCAGCTCGGAGGCACGGTGCTCCCATGAAAGGCAGGGAATCCGAAGCAGGAGGCAGTGGTGGTGTGTCCCTGCATCTCCCGCCAGGCCCTCAGGAGGCAGCCCGGGCACCACGTGGTACCCCACGGCATCTCACGCAGTGATTCCTGTTGGACGAGTGGACGAGCCCCCTCCATCTGTGGGGCCCCACGGGCTTGGGGGCCCAAAACCACTCCGCAGTATGAAGGTCATGGATACGACGCGGCGCGAGCATAGTGCACCAGACTCCATGGTTTGCTGCGTCCAGAGTCTGTCCAGTGTCTGAACCCCCAACAGTTCAGCACATTCCTGGAGACCCGCCATCCTGGTCAGCCCGAGGCTTCCTGGTTTCAACCTGAGCGATCCCGCATCCTGCAAACCGCCCTGGCCCAAGCGGACGGGGCTCAGCACCCTGACGCCCACGCAGGTCTCCGCCACGCCTGCATGTGCTCGGAGGCACGGGGCGTCGGCTGCAGGCACTCCCCGGGTCTCCTAGGAGCGGCGCTCTCCCACCAAGCTGCCCCGCGGCACCCCGAAGACAATGACACGGCCCCACGGTGTCCCTGTGTCAGCACTGTCCCGCTGAGAGCTCTGGGGGCTTTTCACCCAGAACCGGGGTCCGGTTTAAATTTCCGCTTTGGGAGCCACCCGTGGCCATCCTGGTCCTGAGGGGGCATCAGGTGGAGGGCGGCACACGGGGGCAGTCCCAGCAGGAGCACGGTGGCCCCACGTGGTAGGAAACCAGCCCGGGGACTCCGTGGCTCTGACGTGGGAAGCTGCGGCGTGGATGGATGGGCCCATCGTGACCCTCTGATCTGCCCATGTCCGCGTGCTGCAGGGCCCAGGCAGACGTGGGGAAGGCCCAAGCACCTGGCCCACCTGTGAGGTGCTCCAGGTGTGGCCAGAGGGCCGGGCCGTGGGGCATGGGGGTCAGCAGGGTGTGGCCGGCCCCAGAGCCCCGTGGGGAGCAGGGCAGAGGCTCACAGGGGTCCCAACCCTGCCTGGGAGGATCGCCCCTTCTTTAAGTTCTAACCTATTACCTTATTGAAACAATGACACCAGATTCTAGACTGGGCGTGTTTGCCCAGCCTCTGAAGGGAAGGGGTCACCTGCCTCGAATGTCTGTCCTGGGCTCGTCCCTCCCGTGTTGGCCTCCTGACTCAATGTCGGACACGGCGGGCTGTGCCTTTCCCACGGTGGTGGCACAGACCTTGTCTGGGCTCTGGGGCTGCCCCCCAGCCGCTTGAGCAGCCCTGGCACTCTGTCACCTGCTCCTGTCCTAGCTCAGGGTTTTCTCATTTGTACAATGAGGAAGCAGAGCCTGTAAAGCAAGTTGGTGACATTTTGCAGCATACGAGGCCCGTGGTCAGGCTGGAATGCGAGCGGCAGCTACTTTCCTTGGGCTGTTAACAAGTGGAAAAGCACGGCTCCCACACGGCCACGGGTCTGCAGCCAGGAGGACACACACACGTGCGCATACGCGCACACTCACATGGACACAAGGTGAACGCAGGCCCCTCCTGGGGTGCCTTTGTGTGCAGAGAAGCCCCCAGGCAGCTTCTTCCTCCCCTGAGGGGCTCGCCTCCCCGTCACCTGCTGAGGGCGCTGAAGTGCACCTGCCCTTCCTCTGCAGGACTAGACGGGGACCCTCCCCAGGTGACAGGGTGTGGTGGGGACAGCAGTAGCCACAGGGTGTTAATTAGGAATCTTAATCAGGCCCTCTTCCTTGTGCCCACAGATCTAACTAAGATCTTTGACTGGTGGCAGACAGACCCATCCTGAGACCCTGCACCCAGCAGCGTCACCCAGGAGAAGGGGATGGAGAGGCCTTCGCAGCTCTTGGGCAGGGGAAGGACACGTATGGAAATGTGCTTGGGTGTCGTGCATGCTGCTGTTTATCAGATGCCCATCATTCAGGACCTTGGAGGTGGGCGTAGGGCTGGTGAGGGCTCCTGGCCCGGGTCACTGTGACCAGGGCCCACAGAGAGCTGTTCAGGACTAGGGCTTCCGCAGGGAGTGAGCGCCCCATCATTGGAGCAGCCAAGCAGGGCTAGAGAGGCCTGCAGGCTTTGAAAGGAAAGGGGTATATTTCTAATTTCCAGCACTGATGTCCTGCTCTTCTAAGCTTCTGATGTCATTTGTCTAAGTCATAATTAACCAGAAAATCCAGGCTGTTGATACTGTCTGAAGCGTCCCTGAGTGGCTGCGGACTGTGGCCTCAGAAGGGAGAGCTCCACAGCCAGGCTTCTTGGGACGGGCCCCCAAAGACCCCGCCCTGGGCCCGCCAGCACCAGCAGGGCCGTGGAGGTCACTGGAGCACTGGGAAAGGAGTGACACTGCTGCAGGGGGACCAGGCGGACTCCGTCCTGCCCCTGTGACCCTTCAGAAGGCCTGACCTTCCCAACTGGGACCACAGGAAACCCAGCTTAGGCTGGCGGCAGTGGACCCCGGGGGTGCCCTGCAAGGCCCAGGGCTCCGTGGCTATGGCCCCGCATTGCTCTCAAGGCCCTCAGGCACTGTGGGCCCGAGCGCCTGCTTGGAGAGGGGCCCCAAGCAGGCCGAGAAGCGTGGGGAGCTTGAGTCCGGTGCTGATGCTTCCGTGGACCCGGCATGTGGTCAGCCGGAATGTGCACCCCGAAAGGATGTCCGTGTCCTGACCCTGGAGCCCGTGAATGTGTTACCTGGCAGGAGGGGCCTTGTCCTGGTTCTCCGCGCAGCCGATCCCGGGTCCTTTAAGGGGCAGGTAGGAAGGTCAAGGGGAGAGGATGTGGTGACAGAGGCAAGGGCTGAAGTGACCGCAGCGCCTGAGGTCCGCGTCGCCTCTTCTCTGGAGCCCAGAGGGCCCCTCGCAGGACTCCATTCCTCTGGTGAGATCCTCGCAGTGGCGTGTCCGGGCGGCTGGTGAGCCCGTGTGCTGGGAGCCGCCCTGCGAGGCCCTCCCGGGGCACATTGCTGCCCGTTGATGGAGCACATGCTCGCCTGGCGCGCTCGGTGTGGGGACGCTCTCTAGGCCCTTGCTAGAGACAGCCTTACACCCGTCGTCCTGATAGCCTGGCCGTGTAGCCGCTGTGTTCTGCCTGTTCTTCAGGGAGGGGACAGAAGCAGCTGGCGGGCGGCAGAACTAGGCTGCAAACCCCGCCGGTCTGGTCTGTGTGCGGACATAGGACGTGACGTCAGGAAGCAGTCGGATTCCTTGAAAGGGGTTCTTTCGGAGTAGGAGCAGCCCCCCCGCCCTCCTCCCGGGCCCTTCTGCCCATCCCCCACAGCACGCCTGCCGTGGGTGCAGAGCAGCCTTCAGGCACCCGACCCCAGGCCTGAGTCGTGCCGTTGCGGGCGGGCGCCGCATCACGCATGGCGCTCCCTGTGTGTGTGGGGCTTGCGTCCTGGCGAACTCATACTCACTTTTGCAGGGTAGATTGAATTCGAAAAAGGGCATCCATGCAGTTTTGGACCAAGAGACCTCGTAAATACTTTATTGGAACAAGCTCGGGATTTACTTGCTCATAAAGACACCCTGGACAGCCTGGCCCGGTGTCCGGTAATTGATTGGCACGGCTTAGTGATCACCGTTTGTAATTAGGGTGTGCGGCCCTGTGGCAGCACGCAGTGCAGGGTCCCCGTGGCTCTGCTGGGCAGCCTGGGCACTCGTGGAGGATGCAGTGAGCTCTGGTGTGGGCAGAGCCTCGGTGGCCGAGGTGGGTGCCGCAGCCCCCAGCCTCTCAGAGCGTCTCCACGCCCGCCCTGCCCCACCCCTGGTCAGTGAGGGTGGCGGGTGGCGCTGCCTGAACCAAGCACCCGGCTGCCCTGCGCGGCCATTCAGATGCAGCGCGTAAGAGAACAGATAGACACGTCTGACTTTCCAAGACAGCGTCAGCTTCCAGCCTCAGTGCTGCATTTTTTAAAACATTTGATACTTTCCCGTCGTTTTCCCCTTCCTAAATCTAGCCCAGGATGTTCCCTTTGAGCCCCCATGCAGCCCCAGAGTCTCCCTCCCTTTCTCGGTCGCTGGCGCTTCACCCAGCGGACACGAAGGAGCCAGACCCCGTAAGGGCCCGGGCGGTGGGGACTTGGTGAGCCCGGGCAGAGCCTCGCTTCACGTGGGGACTGAGGCACCGGGTCAGGACACTGCCTCTGCGTCTCAAACCCCGTCCTGCGCCTGTGGCCCCCCCAAGGCTCGGGCCAGGTGCTGAGCTGCCCCCGTGACCTGGGTTTCTGTGGGGGGAACACTGCAGGCGCGGCCCTGAAATGCGACAATCAAATCCAGTATAAAGGGAGCCGGAAGAGGGGAGTGAGCCGCACCCCTGGCAGCCAGGTCGGGAGCTGGGGAAGTGCTGCTCTGGCCTCTGTCCGCAGGAGCCTGGCTCTCCACACCAAGCCTCTCTCCTCTCCTGCCCTGTCCCGGACCAAGATTCTGATTTTGTCCCGCAACATAAGGCCCAGGCTTCCTGCTGTCGGATGTCGGGGCCAGAGCCTGGGGCCCTGGTTCTAGAAGGTTCTGACTGATGGGTCCAGATCAGCCTTCAAGGCCCCCAGCACTCGCACCCCTGCACCTGCCACTAGGGGCCCTGGGTGTTGCCCTAGGAGGGACCGCCCTCACTCAGCTCACTGGGGCTTCTGACATCTCCCCGGCGGGTGTTGGGAAGCTAGGGCGCCAGGCAGGCGGGAGCACTAGAAGGAAGTCAGCGTCTGGGCCATACACGCTCACTCAGTCACTCATCAAACATCCGTCAGCCCTGCTCTGTCTGGGGCTGGAGCTGAAATCACAGCCTCCATCTGGGTAGGGACCTGGGGCAGACAGACCCCTCCAGCCCCGGGAGCTGCTGATCCCGCGAGGTCCAGGCACCAGGCTGGGGGTGAGCAGGGACGCCTTCTTCCTGAACTGCCACTGAGGCCCCACCTGTGCAGGGCATCCCTTCCTGCCTCTTCCTCGAGGCCCGCGGAGCCCCCCACCTCTCCAGTAGCTCTCCTTTTCCGCCCTGTGTTTGTGAGAATAAATACACGTATCTTGCCTTCGCTATCTAGAAATGGCCTCGTTTGGGTTTGGACTTTTCTGATGCCCACAAAATCCAGGAGGCGGTTTTTAATCAGTCCCTTGTGCCACAGCCACCTCCTTGGGGAAGGGGACTCTGCTGTCTCCTGTCTTTTGTTCTTCTGTGTTTGCGGGGGACAGTTTAATTCCACTTCCAAGTACGACTCACAATGCCCGGCGCCTCGCTTTCTGGTCAGTGCCCTCGCTCCCCTGCGTGTCCCCCACGCCCACCGACCCAGGGCATCTCTGTCCCTCGGGGCTTGAATCCCAGTACTACCCGGGTGTTTATCCAGCTCTGTTCATGGCGCATGTACCTACTCTGTTGCTCCCCAAGGCCCAGGCCGTGCGGGGACTGCAGGGAGGCCCCTTGGCCACTCCCTGGTCAGGGCCCCCCACTGCCCCGTGTGCTCCCCCAGGCGTCCATGTGCCAGGGGCTGATCTGTGCAGGCAGCAGTGAGCAGGGGCCACGGGGACACGGATGAGCCCACAGGCACCAGAGGTGTCTCCATGCCGACTGCTGCAGGGCTCTGGGGGGCACATGCTTGGGGGTGCTCCTGTTAAGGCCGGATCCCAGGGTGAAGATCCAGTTGGCTCCCTGGGGGTGGTGTGAGGAGCCAGGCATGCTGTGGCAGGTGCCAAGTGCCCCATGTGAAGGCATGAAGCAAGCCCAGCCCCATGGCCTCAGAGTGTTGGTCTTTATAAGGTGGGGTGGGCAGGGGCTGTGACATGGCTTGGACCTCAGACCTTGCAAACGTGCATGTGGTCTGGGCTCACCTTGAGACCCCGATTCCGGAGGTCAGGGCCGCCGCTGAGCGCCTCTGGCCTGTCAGCCTGATGGCATCTCCTGCATTATTGTTGGGGTTGCCAGGGGTCCTCACCCCAGAGGAACCAGCCCTTCCAGAAGGAGCCCCTGCAGGTCAGCCCACACCTCCTCCTCCATAAGAGCTGGAGAGGCCGATGTAGTAGTGTAGCATCACCAGAGTGACGCGGAGCATGGAGGAGAAGCAGCCGCGTGTCCTCGTGGGCGGGACGACGGTTTGCGAGGTCAGACGCTCCAAAGGCCTCTGGTCGCTCAGTCCCTGGCGTGTCTCTGTGGTCTTCACCTTCCGGTGGTCCAGAGGGGAGGGGGACTGAGTGACAGCAAGTAGCCACTTACACATGGAGGGCAGGCCCCAAGCACCTGCGGGGCTTATGTCCAGGACTTACGTGTCAGAGAAAAAAGATTGCAGCACAAATCAGTTAATGGCAAGAATCGGTTAATGGTTTATTGCAGACTGTTGCAGTAGGAGAGTGGACTCAGCTCCCCGCGCAGCCGGGCGCTGGAGGGGTGAACAGAAAGTTAGGAGGAACTCAGGTACCAGGGGTGGGAAAGTCTCCATAAGCTAGCTTAGCAGGTTGCTCTGCTGAAACTGGACTCAACAGGCCAAGGCTGAGGCTAGAGGAAAAGGGCCAGCCTAACCTAAGTTTGGGCAAGGAGGCATGGTGGGAGGCTGTGAGTATTGAGGAAAGGTGAAGTCATAGAAGGGTTCCTGGAGGAGGTGAGGTAAAGGCAGGACCAAGGATGCTGCAGGGTCAGCTGTGTGGCCTCCTGCCATCAGCGACAGGTGTCCTGCTCTGCTGCAGCCTGGCCGATGTGGCAGGTGGTGGTGTGTCTCAAGCTAGGTGGTGGGGCGATGCTCTGAGCTGCAGCGTCAGGAGCCTCACTTGGGTCTGGAGGACAGGTGTGAATGGGGCACCTGGCAGCCCTTCTCGGCAGGTGCGGCAGCGCTCACTGCCAAGGCCTTCAGCAGCTCCCCTTGCCAGCTACTTGTGTGTTTTCAGGAGAGCAGGTCTTAACTACAGAGGGTCCTCGGGATCTCTGTAAGAACCCAGTACAAGGCGAGCCCGGCCCCTGGGTGGGTGTGACCCCCGAGCTATTGGGGCAGCTGGGGGGTGATCTCCCACTTCAGCTGTCCCCTGGGACCTTGCCAGAAGCTCTGATGGAGGAAGTGTGCACATGCACGTACTTCATGGCTCCTTCATGCCTGTCTGGTTGACCTGAGTCTTCGGTACGGTCCCTACCAGCTAAATGTGGGTGTATCTGTGAATGTTTGCTGATGGGTGCCACGTTTTGACCCCTAGAAGGTGCATAAACCTGGTCCTGGGGTGGGTGGTGCAGGGAGCAGGTCCTCTACTACTGAGCTCAAGGCCGACCGCAAGTCCCCAGGGCTCAGCATGTTTCTGGGAAAGCCTGGAGAGCAGTGTGATGGCGGAGTGGCCGCTGAGGCCGAGCACAGCCCATTTCCCGGATCGGACACCGGCACGGCCTCCAGAGCTGTCTGCTGGTTCCCCTGCATGCATGCGCTAGGGGCATATGTTTTCTCCTGGCTTCCATAGGTATTTTAATAGACCTTGATTTTTTAGGAGAGTTTTAGATTTATAGAAAAATTGTAAAGATAGTTCAGAAAAGTTCCCATGTGCCCTGTGCCCACTTTCTGCTCTTAAAGTCTTAGATAGTTCAGGGCCTTCATGAAAAAGAACCAGTGTTGTTGCAGTGTCGTTAATTAAAATCCATGTATTCTTCAGAATCCCTTTCTTTTTACCCCCTGTCCTTTCCCTGGCCAGGACCCCATCCCGGACACCCGTGACGTCAGTCCTCGGGCTCCTCCCCGTGGGGACGGCCTCTCCCACCCCTCATTGCTGTCACCTTGGTCGTGCTGAACGCTGGCTGGGCGGGTGGCTGCAGAAGGCCCTGCCCTGGGGTTTGTCTGGTGTTTTCTGATTAGACTGGGTCGGTGCATTTGGGGAGGAGGGTCACGGAGGTGAAGTGTGCCTCCCACCCTGCCCTGTGACGGACACGTGCCGTCAGCCTGACCCATCCTGCGGTGCTGACCTTGACCGCCCGGCTCGGCTGTGTCCAGCTTCCCCGCTGAAACCTCCTCTTTCCCTCCTTTCCATCTGTCCTGTTTGGAAGGATGTCCGTGCACACAGCCCACATGTGAGGACTGGGGGCTCAACCCCGAGATTTGTGTCTTCTCCCCACCCGTTAGCTGATCTGTCCTGACGAATGTCAGGGTGGGCTTGCTCGCTGCTGAGATGGTAACCCAGAGCTCCCATATTCATCAGTCGCCCAAATGCTTTGGCCTGGGCCACTGGGAGCCTGTGTGTCTTGTGTGTACCCCTCCCTGCATGAAGGATTTTGTTTTGTTGAGCACCTCCTTGCTTCTCTGCACTACATGATGCTCCAGGCTGTGTATTTCCCACCCCATCCTTATTTTAGGCCCTTTCTCCGAGGAGTCCTGGTTCCTTTAGTGGACAGTGGTGGTAGAGACCAAGATCTGGTGCCGGGTCGCTAATGAGGTGCTGTGGCTTGCAGGCACCCCAGCTGACAGTCCTAGGGAGCACATGTGTGCGCCCAGCTGTGTATGTGCATGTGTCTGGGTCTGGGTCTACATGAGGCCGCCTGTGAGCTCACCTGTCACCAAGGGGGGCGCTCCAGCCCCTCCCCTCCCACCGCCACTGCAGGACCCTGGCCCCACCATCCCCTTCCATGTGCACAACTGCTACAAGCATGTGTGAGTGTTACACAGCTGTCCGTCTGCACGCCCACAGGTACAGCTCTGTCATCTAGAGACAGCGCGGTGTGCGGCCCCTGCTGCCTTTCTCCAGAGGCCCGTACCCTCCCCTCCCGGCACCAGGTGGGTCTCTGACACGGTTGGATCTTCCTGACACTGTCTAAACTTCTTCCTTCCTGGAACCTGTCCCCCAAGCTCCCAAATGACTCAAGTTTGTGTACATGAAGGTCACTCTTCATGCTGTGAAGTGATAAGGGTTTTGACAGATGTGTAACGCAGTGAGTCTGTCTCTATGTACCATCCGGAACGGTCTCAGTGGGCCAGAACGCCCCCCGCTCCGCCTCTCCCCCCTTCCCCACGCCCCCTAAAGCCCCTGGCAGCCTCCGTTGTTCTCACTTCCTCCAGCAGTTTACCTTTTCCAGAGTGTCACAGAGTTGGAACTCTACAGCCGTAGCCTTTTCAGACTATTACTATTGAAGTAATCTGCATTTAAGGCTCCTCCATGTTTCTCACAGCTTGCTAGCTCATTTCTTTTTAGCGCCAAATAATACCACATTGTTTTCCCATCACCTCCTGAAGGACACCTTGGTTGCCCCCAGTTTGGGGCAGTGATGGGTAAGACGCTTCTGTAAACATTCACATGCAGTTCTGTGTGAGGACATAAGTGTTCAAATCAATAAGGTTAAGTACCAAGGGCCACAATTGCTGGATCGTGCAGTGAGATATGCTCAGCTTTATGGGAAGCCGCCGGGCGGCCATGCGGGGGGCTGCACGCCCACCAGCCGTGCACGAACTCCTACAGGCTGTTCTCTGGGCATGCGGTAGCATCTCCCTGGGTTAACCTGAGACCCTGATGACAAATGACGTTGAATATCTTTGCCTCTTCACCATTTTAGAGGGAGGTGTCTGTTAAGGTCTTGTGCCCATTTTTTAATTGGGTTTTTTGTTTTCTTATTGTTGAGTTTTAAGGGTTTGTGTGTATTGGATACACATCCCTTATCAGGTGTGTGATTTACAGGTACTTTGTCCCCATCTGTGGCTTGTCTCATCCTCTTAACAGTGTCTTCTGAGAAAAAAAGCTCAATTTATCTTTTTCTCTCATGGGTCATGTTTTCAGTGTTTTATCTAATAGCTCGTTACCAAGCTGAAGGTCACATAGATTTTCTCCTATGTTTTCTTCCAGAAGCTTTACACTGTTCCCTTTTTGAATTTGGATTTTGAGGTAATTTTCTGGAAGGTCTGTTCTAGGTTCGGATTTTGCGTGCAGGACTCCCAGTTGCTCTGGCGCCTTGGTGGGAGATGCCCTTCCGTCCACGGAACTCCGTCGGCCCCTTCGGCAGAAACCAGCCGGCTCGCTGTGGATTACTCAGTGTTTGGAGGCTGTAGCCAGGTGCCCTCGGGGTAGACACCCCTCTGCCGCAGTGACCCCACAGGTCCCCTTGCTTCCTGTGACCCTCAGGGGGCAGCGAGGCTGGGAAGAGAGATTTTCAGTCAGCTCCCTCGCAGAGGCGCCGCCCACGCCTGCCTAGAGTCACAGTGATTATACATGAAGGATGGGTCTTTTCTGAGCCCTCCAAGGCCTCCGAGCTTGGGTGCCCCCAGGACGGGATCATGGGTGGTGGGACCATCCGGGCAGCCAGGGCCCTCCTCCATCACCCACGCCTGCAGCTGGGCGGCTGGGCATCCCAGGCGAGGCGGCTTCCGTGTGCACTGGGAATGGGGACAGGCGCCCTGGTCCACGGGGCCCGGCACAGGCTGGGCCAGGCGCATGCCTGCGGCCCTGGGTGTCCCCTGCTGTCGCTAGTGGTGGTCCCCTTCTCCCCTGGGGGTCCCCCCACGCTCTCTGTGAGCCCCTGGAGGCCCAGCCCAGAAAGGCTCAGGCACTTTCTTCACAAAGGAAGTAAGCCACGAATTGAAGTTCTGTTTTTGTTGCCAGAGACCCCGTGGCTTCCATGGGAGTCGCCCTGCCTGGGAGGGTGCCGTGCCCACCCGGGGCTGAGCTGGGCAGGGCCCTGGAGGCTGCCCCTGCCCGTGGGGTTGGTTGCAGTTGTGGGGTTGGGGGGAAGGAAGCTGCAGAGAGTTGGTGCCCGAGGGCCTCAGCCAGGGTGGGAACGCTGTCTCAGCCTGGTTGCCCCCACTGCCCGGGTAGGGACTGAGGCTCAGAGACTGTGGGCACCTTGGACGCTGTGAGGCTGGCCGGGCTGGAAGCCCGGTGTCCCTCAAGGCCAGACTGGAGTGGGCGCGGGGCAGGAAGTGACTGCCACCAGCTTGACCTGCCCTGAAGGTCCCAGAGGGGCCTGCGGAGTCAAGGTCAGCTTGGGAAGAGACATCTAGTCAGGAGGAGGGCGAGGGGGAACCCGTCAGCACAGGTCACTGTGTTCCGCCTCTGCGCACTCGGGAAAGGGGGTGGCCGGCCACTGCCCCGCCAGACCCGGTCTGCTGGGGGGTCAAGCCCTCCTGCCTTCTGGACCCTCGTCCCCTCGGCCTCCAGAATGTGACCCTTCCCCCTACGCTCTTGGGGCCTTGCCGTCCTCAGCCAGCCCCGGAGGCCGGGGAAGACAAGCTGGGTTGGCATTCATGCCCCTGGCAGGACGCCTCTTAGACAGACAGCCACTGCTGAAAACAGTGTGCGTGGTGGGCGCTTCCAGGAGCAGCCAGGCGTACATGGTTTTAGCCGAATGGCACAGCACGTCTCTGGGCCTGTCGCGGGGTCCAGGGAGTTGAATTAGTTAGACACGCAGAGGGCTGGCTGTGCCAAGCTGAGCAGTGCCCTCCCAGGGCCCACCCCCGACAGGCACCTTCCCCAGGCAGAGGTGAACTGAGAGGGGGCCCCATGGGGGTCTGCAGAGAGCTCCTGGCTGCTGCCGGTGGGGTCACGGTGACCTCCTGGGGTCCGAGCCTGCTCTGCTCTGGGGTCCCAGCCAGATCGCCTCACATGAGCCCCACTTCAGACTTGCAGTGGGAACTGGGCCCTGGGGCTGGAGAGAGGCCCTGACCCCCAGCCCCTCCGGGCCTCTCCTTCCCTCTGGGTTGACAGGGGTCTACCCGCTTGTCCCTGCTGCAACCCACGGGCCCAGCACTCCTGGGGCGCCTGAGCCTCTGACGCCACTCCCGGATGGAAATCATGCTTTTCTCCAACATCATCTCAGTGCCCTTTGAGTCACTTCCCCACATCCGGGAAGATAACAGGCTGGGGCAGGGTGTTTGCAGGCAGGCCACCTAGGAGACAGCAGGCAAGTGCCCCATCTCCCAGCTCAACAGGGACGCCCTGGCAGCTGCAGCAGGTAGATGAGCTCGGCGCCCGGGCCCTCCCGCCCCACCCAGCCACCCAGGCCCTCCCGCCCCACCCAGCCACCCAGGCCCTCCCGCCCCACCCAGCCACCCAGCCCAACTCCCACCGGTCACCCTGAACCCACTTCATTCCCGCACCCCAGGATCCAGAAACGGTCTGACGGACAAATGAGCCCACTTCCCCCTGAAGGACCATGTGTTTGGGTAGCGGGGTCCCAGGTGGGGTCAGAGCTGTGCCCGGGCTCTCCGCTGGGTGGTCCCAGCCCTGGGGGTGCCATGCAAGGTCTGAAGACGTGGGCCTTCCAGTGGGGGTGGGGGGGCCTGTGCTGCTGAGCGCCTGCTGTCCTCAGGACACCAGGAGAGCTGCCCGCCATCTCCCAGCACCTCAGTCCCCAATCAGGGCAGACAGCCCGCGGCCACGGGAGGCCACAGGGCTCAGGCAGCCATGCTTTGCACCTCCTGTCCAGACTCATCATGGTGCAGGGTGTGCTGCTCACGGGGACGGTGACACGGGGCAGTGCGGCCAGGCTGAGGGTGTCCCGGGGTGCTGGTGGGCGGCCCCCAGGCTCCAGTGATGGTTGCCCGGGCTCCACGGGGACCCTGAGCCCCATCTAGGGATCCCCCACTCTGACCCAAGAGGCTCCTCCGGGCTCCGGGTCCCATCTGCCAGGCAGGGAGGGGCCCAGCCCCGGGTGACGGGCTCTGGACCAGGAGCTGACCAGCTGGGGTGGGGCCAGGGCAGGGCCACCCTTTTGCTGCCGACACAGCAGATTCCAGACTCTCTGGTGGGGCTCAGCTCCCCAGAGGCCGTGCCCTTTGCTGTGTGGCGCCCGGGGTCTGACCAGCACAGGGCGCCCTGCGGGGGGTGGGCCTAGACAAGGGGCAGCCCTGCTTCCCAGCAGCTCTGGCAGAGGGTGGCCGGGTGCTGCCGCGGCCCCCACCAGCCGTAGGACGCCCTTGCTGGAGAGCCGTGCTATGCGCCTTCCACTGACCTTTGTGAAGTCAGCCGCTGCCACGTGATCACCCAGCATTCATGATATCGTGCCAACAGCTTTCCAGCCCCGCTCTGGACGGGCCCCGGGCTGTGCGGGCACCTGCCAGGCAGGCAGCGCCTCATTAATGGGCACATTAACGGGGATTATTGGCTGGCAGCCAGCTGGATGGAGGGGAGGCGTGAAGGTGCCCGGTGTCTGGAGCTGTCCCTCCGTAGCAGGCCTGCAGGCCAGCAGAGGAGCAGGGCTGTGGGGCCTGCCCACAGGTGGGCAGAGGCTGTCCGGATGAGCCCAGGCCCTGGGAGCCGTGCGTGGGGAGGGACTCTGGGCCCTTTGTTTATCCCGTGAAACCAGGCCAGCCCCCTGGGAGCCCCCAAACCTCCCTCCCTTGCTGAGACAATCAGGGCACAGCAGGGTAGCCGGCTGGGGGAGGCCCGCAGGGAGGGAGGCTCTGGGCTGGGGAGGGCGCATACCCTGCAGCTTCTCCAGCCAGCGGGACTGTGCTTTGTAATACCGCCTGGGGTCACGTCCTCTCCTTCAGGAACAGTCCAGGGAAGGGGGCTGGCCCAGTTACCCTGCCCTGCTGCCCCCAGGGAGGAGGTGCTGGGCCAGGGGTCCCCAAGGCTCTGCCACTCCCGAAGGTCGGGGGAGCACAGTCACAGTGGGTGACGCCTGGGCCCAGCGGGGGGCCCAGGGTTGAGTCTGGGGTCCTGGCCCCTCTGCTGGCCAGGCCGAGGCTGAAGCAGACCCTAGGGGCTCCAGTGGCGGCAGCACCGTCCTGGCTTGTGTCCTTGTGAGCGGGGGCTCTCCAGGGCACCAGGGCTGGGTTCCAGCTCCTCTGACTCCCCAGTGCCTGTGACCCCACAAAGCCCAGAGCAGAAGGGCCCTGCCGGCTGTTGGGACTTGAGCCCATCTGCCCCAAGCTCCCTTGCATGGCAGCATCTCTGTGACCCAGGCTGTTCGGTCGGATGAAGATGAGGTCAGAGCCCTCCTGGCTTCGTCACCAGGCTGTGCCCCCCCTTCCCGCCGACCCCTGCTGCCCGGCTCTGCCCCCAGCCCCTGCCTGGGGCCCTCCTGCACTCCTGCCCTCCCAGAGCCAGCATCCCAGAGGCCTGCTTCCCCAGGTGAGCCCGCATCAGGTGGTCCCCGGGCACCAGGCCTGGGGGCTCGTGGAGCCGTGCCGCCACCAGCTGGGGCCTGTTGGCCGTGGCTGCCGTACTGGATGGCCGCATGCTCGGGGGCTTACAGCACACATGCGTTCTCACAGAGCTCGTGGGTCACCGGGCCTCACTGAGCCGAACTCACAGGGCAGGGCAGCTCCCTCCGGGAGCTGCAGGGGAGAGCTCCTTGCCTTTTCCAAATTCCCGGAATGCAAGCACACTGCTGCCGCCCATGCCACCTGGTCTCCTCTCCAGTCAGATGTCCCCTGCCTCCCTCTGCGGGGCTGTGCCATGCGGCCACTCACTCCCGGGGCCTTAGCTCACACCCACCCTTCCCATCTGAGGGGAAGTCACCCTCCTGGTGGGTAAGGCCATTTTGGCAGGCTCCGGGACTGAGCTCGTGGCCATCCAGGCTGTTCCTGCTCGCTGCCCGGCTGTCTATAACGCCCTTCCACACCCTCAGTTCTGCTGTCCTGGAGCCCGTCAGGCAGCTGGGCCATTAGGAGGGTGGCTGGCTGGTGACAGAGAAGGTCTCATCAGCTCTAGCCCTTGGGGCCACGGCCTTTCCCCATGGCATCTGGGTCTCTGTCCAGATGGGGGAAGAGTGTCCTCTGTGCTGGCCCATTTTACAGACAGGCAGAGCAAGGCTGCCCCGGCTCTGTGCCTCATGCCTGTGACAGTGTACCTCTGTGGGCAGGAGGCGGGAGTCATGCCCAGAGGCATGTGGTCAGCTTCCCCTGTGCAGGGCCCGCTCTGGAGCCCTGACCCTCATTCAGGGCCTCGGCAGAGCCTAGAGTTCTCCCCGTCAAGAGAGGCCCGGGCACACGCTTTGGGGGCTCTGCCCTGGCTTGTTGGCCGAGGTGGGGTTGGCTACAGTGGGCAGCCTGCCTTGTGTTACCACCGTGGAGAGGATGCAGCTCCGCACTGTAGGAGCCCAGCCCGCTGTCACCGGGTGAGTGGGCTGTTTGGTGCAGCTGGAGGGACAGGAGGCCACCCCAGCTCACCCCAGTGTCGTTTCTATGGGGCCTGCAGGGTGAGTGGGGAGGCGCAGCCTGGCGTGATGGGTGAGTGGGTGCTCCCTGCAGGTGGTGCTGGTGAGGGCACAGCCAGGGGAGGAGGCTCCAGGGCTGTGGGGTGCAGCAGACGCCAGAGACCTGGGGACGCTGGCAGGGAGGCCAGGACCCTGCATCTGGGATGTGCCTTGGGGAGCTGGTGTCTCCCTTCTCCAGGGTGGAGCACAGCCCTGCAGGTCACACACCTGACCTAAAACCACTCTGCCCGCTTTGCCAGCCTGGCCTGGGCCCTTCTGTGATGCTCACCTCCCCACATCGGCTGCAGAGGGCATTCCATGGCCCTTGATGGGTTCCTGCATTTCCATCTTGAAGCCAAGATCCCAGCTGAGGTGGCAGGTGGTTCTGAAACCCCGTGTCTCACGGACAAGCATCCCGCCGCCAGGCAGCACCCTGTCCTCTGCGGCACTGACAGCAGTGGCGTGAAGCAGGGAGGCGGCTTCCATGTGCTCCCATCACGGCGCCGCCGCCGCCGCTTCTCCCTGAGGTGTGCTGGCGGGTGCAGGACTGCACGGCCCCCTCGCGGCCCTGTGGGCCTCGCCGGGGAGGGGCCCCACATTGATTTTGGCTCGGCCACTGTGGAGCCACCGGAGGGAGCTTAGCTGGAGCCTGATCTCGGCTCTGGGAGACCCTGAGAGCAGGTCCTCTGTGGTAATCACGGCCACTATTCTCCTTTTCACCGTAGTCCCTGCACCTGCTCTTTCCCAGCTCACAGAGCCCAGCCACGCAGCTGGGAGGCGCCTGCCTGAGGTGCCCTTTCACAGCTGCCCTCTGAGCCAAAACGGTGAGGGGGCTCTGTCCGCCCTCCCGGCACAGTCGGCCTGCTCTCAGGGCACTTCATCGCTTTCCAATCCACAGGTGGCCACAGGGCAGGACAGGCAAGGTCAGGGTGACCCCGCCCTGCAGGTGAGCCCGCAGAAGGCTCCGGGAGGTGCGCCCAGCCACGGGAGGGGGTGCCACCTCCTTCTCTTGTCCCGTTCATAGGCTTCTGGGCTTGGGCAGGGGGTGCAGCCCAGATTGGAGGGCTGCCCAGGGTGACAGAGGCGGCAGGAGTTGGGAGGGCAGTACAGGATAGGAGCAGGCTGGCACAAGGTTGGTGAGCTCAGGGTTTTCATGAGATGTTTGGCTTTGCTGGAGATCATATTACATTTCACAGGTCGGCTGGCGGGGAGCTCAGCTCAGCTCAAGGGGAGGGTCTCCTCTAAGGCGGGAGAGGAAAGCAGGCGTCCTGCTTGGGGAAGGGGAGGGTTACCCATCTGTGCAAACGTGACGTGTCCCCTTCCATGAGCAAAGCCAGTGTGGGATCGCCGAGGGACTGGTGTGGACCAGAGGGTGCTCCACACCAGACCTGCTTGCAGGCAGACTCAGCAAGTCAGCCCTAGGTCACTGGAACTGAGTGGGGACCTCCTGGGGTGGCCCCATTCCAGCAACCCCTTCCTGGGGCTGAGCCGGGAAGTTCAGCTGTGGGATGGAGGGGCCAGTGGGGCTAAGGGCCACGTTGATGCGGCCGTGGGCCCCTGACCTCCCTCAAGGCCATTTCTGGGGGGCATGTCTTAGACCTGGGGTTTGCCAGGGCCCGGGTGTGGCCGTGCTGGAGGCTTTCCTGCCCAGAGGGACAGCAGCACGTGCCAGACACAGAGGTGGGGAGCTGGCCAGTTGGAGGGTGGACGCACAGGCTGAGGGCAGCCCTGGAGACGTCTCAGCTACATGCTGCCTGGCAGGTCAGGAGGCGAGCCCCCCAGCCGAGCCGCCCAGCCAGTACCCCTTTGTCATCTGCATCCCCTTGTTTCTGGGGCCGGCACGCTGCCCTCTTCTGAGTGGACGCCTCCCTGAAGCTGTAGGGCCACCCACGCTGGGGTGACCCCTGCTGTGACCTTCCCTCCGTGGGCCTCCAAGTCCTCTCCTCCAGCGAGGGGCTCAGCCTGAAGTTCTTGGACCCAACGCTACAACCTGACAGGTCAGGGCTGGCCCACAGCAGGCAGGCCAGGCCCCCACCCCACCAAGGCCCGAGCCGCAGTGTCCCGGGACAGCCGCCCATGCTGGGCCACGGGAGGAGGCGCGTCTGTAGATCTTAGTGTCACTTGCTTTCTTCGTCTCCCTTCACGCGCTGTCATGCAGAGGTAATCCTCGGCCGGTGCCCATCCCGCCCACGGGGAACTGGACTTGGCGAGCTGCCGCACGTATTTAACTGGCTCTGTTAAAATCAAACTGCGGGAGACTGTTTGATGCTGGGGGTTACAGCAAAGTCGTTTTCAGTGTGCAGCAGCCCCCAGCCACGGGACGCGGGATGGCAGCCCCCCCAGTGCCCGCGGATGCCTGAAGCTGCCGGCGGTGCCGATCCCTAGAGATGCTGTTCTTTCCGAGGGATACAGGCCTGTGGCAAAGCCGATGTGCACATCAGGCACATAAGAGCCTGGCCACAGCTAAGAATGAACTAGAGCAGCTGCGCGAGCGTGCCATGGTCATGGCACGTGGCCTTGCCTCGACGTACTGCGCACTCCCTCCCCGCAATCCGAGCAGGGGCAGGGGCTATGGGGGGCACAGGCATTGTGATATAGGCTCCCTGACGTGTGGTGTGACCTGGCGTCCTGACGCAGGCGCCGTGACGCAGGTTAGGCTGCTATGACCTGGCAGCAGCTAAGCCTGGGGGCACCTCCTTCGGGTGCAGGGTGTATGGGTGGTGGAAACGTGGGAGCAAGGGGGCCGCTGAACCTCAGACGCTGAGGAGTGAGGCTCCACCCCGTCTGAACGAGTGTCTTCTCTGTGTTTTCGGTCCTACTCAGTGTCTCGGCGGTCAGGGTTAAAGCCCATCCTGGCGACCCCCTGGCGAGGGCGGGAGCAGGTACGGGGGCCTGCGTCTGGGCGGGGCTCTCCCTGCTGCGGGGAAGCTGCCTGCAGACCAGGGCCCTGCAGGGCGCACGGCGCCGCCCCCTCCTGGATTTGGAGCCTGGGCTGGAGGCGCGGGCCTGAATGTGAGGTTTGGGGCCCCGGCTGAGCACCAGTTGCCACTATCTTCCACTGGTCACAGGAAAGGGGTGCACAGTGGCCAGTCAGTGTACCCCAATGTCAGTGTGGCCAGCCCACTGGGTGGGGAGTGGGCAGAGGGCCCCCCACCCCGTGACGTGAGTAAAGCCTCTGCTGTGGACTTTGGGCCCCTCGGCCGGCTGAGAAGTGCATGGCCAATCGGAGCTGGAACCGCAAGGAGAGCGCCTTGCAGTGGGCCGCTGTCGTGCAGGGAGAGCAAACTTGGGTGAGCCTGCCAGGACCTCCTGCTAAGGAGACTGTCTGGGCGCCCAGCAGCACCATGGGGGAGATGGGTCCTGGGGGAGCACCTGCACCAGAGCGGGGCTCCTTGGACATGGTGGGGTGTGCACGCACGGGTGTCCCAGATAGCAAAGGTGGAGAGCCCGGCACGGAGAGTTTCCTGGGCCCTGGGGCTCTGACGCCCCTGCCAGTCCTTCCCAGGTTTTCTTCATGTCGGCTCTTGGCCTCGGTCAGCTTGGCTGGTGAGTTTCGCTCATGATAAAGGCAGTGAAGTAGTGATCTCATAATTGGTGCTGAGCCTGGGTTAGGGCACAAAGTGCCGGCCTGTGGAACCACAGCGCTGCCTCGCCCACCGCAGAGCACACTTTCATTTAGTGCTTTTAAATTCACGATGAAACATCCCAGACATACTGCAGCGTGTAGCAGGGATGGCACGGGGCCCAGTGGCCATGGACCTGCCGCGGAGCAGACCTCTCCCCACCCTCACCCACCAGGCGGGCGCTGCCCCATCACTGTTTGTGATTCCTGTAGATCTTTTCTCCTTCTGGTTTTGCTAATATTTTCTCATCGCGTACCACTTTGAAATGAGCCAGGCACAGGTCTGGGACGTGCGCCATGAGGGTGTCTATCCGGGGCTGACTGGGTGGGGTGGTGTCCTGCCTCGGTGACAGCTGTGCACTCTGTCAGCATCAGAGTGTGGTGCAGGGGTCCATCCTGAACTGAAATCCCACACCGTGGAAGGAAGTGTCCCCACCAAGTTCTCCAAAGGCCAAGAGCACCCCCAGGGGTGCCAGGGGCTCATTCTCTGGTTTGTCACCATGACACACCAGTTGGCAGTGGTCCCCTCCCCCTTCCCTTGGCCCGGACTCTGGAGGCCCCCATGCCTGTTGAAGGCACAGGGCATTGTAGGGTCTTGGTGATGAGTGCCACATGGCCTGCAGTGTTCCTCTGTCTCTGCCAGGTCCTGTGGGTCTGGAGATGCTTTCCTGCCCTCATCAGTCCTTTGATTTCTTCAGTGAGGGGCCCCCTGCCCACCCTACACAGGAGGGGTCTCACCAGGGCCAGGGGGCTGGCTCAGGACCACGCCTGTCCTCCTGCCCCTTAGCCCAGTGAGGAGCTCAGGAGGGCAGCGGGGAGGCCGGGCCAGGGGCTGGGGTCCTGCACCAGCAGCCCTGCCCCCGACCTGAGTCTCCGGCCCCAGGCCCTGGCCGGCCGCCCTCTGCAGGCGCAGGACAGTGCATGCAAGAGCCTTCTTGAGGCTGGGGCGCACCTTCTGAGAAACAGCCCCTGCTTTCCTCCAGGTCCAGTCTGGGCATTTGCCTCTGCGGGTCCCCACCGGGCCTCCCTGGTGTCCCTCACCACCGTCGGTGTGGCTGCAGCTGGGAGACGGAGCTGCAGGACCAGTGTGGCCTGCCGAGCGGGACCATGTGTGGAGGACATGGGGGCTCACAGAGTGGAAGCTCAGGGCCATTGGGCTGTGGGTCACAACCCCTTTGACCGGAAATCCTGATCAAAAGTCCTGACGGCAGCCCAGTCACCATCTGCCGCATGTGTGTGACGTGCAGAGCTTTGGTCAGGCACCTCCACCCCCTGGTCCCGCCCTGAGGGTGTGCAGATGGGCTTCAGGGACCCCCTGTCGGTGGGCTGAGGCTGGTCTCAGGGCGTGTGGGCGGAGTCAGTGTTGAACCTCCCTGACGCTGAGGTTGTTTCCTTTTTAAAATTTCTGTCATTTCATTTTTGTTAAGTGATCACGTTGTTGCCTTTTCAATATGAAAACCCCCAAAAGAGGGAGCCCCCCAACCATCCTGTCTCCCTGCTGACCCTCACCAGGCTGGGCTGGTTCATGCGTCCACGAGGCCATCACCCTGACTGGGAGGAGCCCCCGGGGTGCAGTGCCGTCCCGTCGCTCACACCGCGGTTCCAGGCCCTACACAGAGGGCAGCACGCAGCTGGCGCTCACTGGTTGCCAAGGGAATGAAGGAGCATGGCAGTGTGGGGGTGACTCCACGTGGCTCTGCAGGGTGGGCGCCCAGGTGGGGCAGTGGCTGCATGGCCAGAGGGAGATAGTGGCTAAGGGGCAGCCCAAGGCCGTGGGAGTGCCGAGGGGCCCGGGCTCCGTGAGGGGGCACGGGGCTGCCAGCAGCCTGGGGCGGGACCTCCCAGCTCCCATGGCACGAGGCGGCCTATTTTTACCTTGACTGCCCTGTCTGGTGCTGGCACCCTCTTTATGGTCAGTGTTAGTATCTCGCATTTGCTAAGGGCCGCCATGCGGATTTCCCAGGCGGAAGATGTCTGAGAGAAGGCAGGACGCTCTGGCCTCCCTGGGATTTAGGGGACGAGGGGAGGGTGAGGAGGCGGTGCCCTTGACTTGTCATCTCCAGATGAAATGTGTTCCTTCTTTGCACGCTGGGGCCTGGGACAGACCAAGGGCCTCACCACCTTCAGGCCTGTGCCCCTGGGTGGCTGAGATCTGGAGTGAGGGGCAGTGTCCCCATGGGGCAACAGGAGTGAGGGGCATGTCCACGTAGCCATGTATGCCTGCGTGTATGTATGAGCATCTCTGTGCGCCTTCTGTGCATGCCTGCCCGAGTTACATGTGCACTGTGTGAGTCTCTATGTGTACCTGTGTGTGTGTTTCCACGTGTCCATGTGCACCTGTAGGAGCATCTTCACAGGTCACATGTATCCTGTATGAGCATCTGTGTGTGCATGTGTGGGTCTACATGGGTCGCATGTATGCTGTACAAGTGTCTCCATGTGTACCTGTGTGTTGTGAGTCTGTGTGCCTCTTGGCCTTGGCATATTCGCATCTGAGTCCCCCTAGTGTGAACGTGTGTCATATGTGCTCCGTGTCCATTTGACAGGCATGTGGAGTGTGCACATCTGCACTTTCTGTGTCTTGGTGCGTCGTATGTGCATATGTGTGTGTCTGGGGGGCCAGCCACGTCCTCCTGCTCTCGGCTCTGTACCGACATTAACAGACCTGGGAGGGGCTTTGCGCTGGTCTCCGTGGCCCTCAGGCCAGCGTGGGTGCAGAGATGCCTTCTTTGGGTGGTCCGGGTTCCTTCAAGCTGAATGCTGGGGCACCCTCCCTCTGGGACGCAGCCCCTTCATTTCCGGGCATGAATGAGCAGGCCACATTTAATTTCCTGCCTGCTGGGCAGGGCCTGGAATACCTGCCGCATGGAAGTGCAGGTCAGCAGCCTGACCGGTGGGCCGGCTCTCCCTGAGCGCGCTTCCACGGGACCACTGAAGGGGTTTGAGGTGCCCCCCTGGGAAATGTCCACCCTCCCCTTAGCCATGTGGGCCCCTCCGCAGCCAGGGCCAGCCACTCAGCCCACATCTGTGCCTCTTCACAGGTCAGCTGGCCGCCGGCACGTGTGAGATTGTGACGTTGGACCGGGACAGCAGCCAGCCTCGGAGGACAATCGCCCGGCAGACAGCTCGCTGCGCATGCAGAAAGGGACAGATTGCGGGCACCACGAGAGCCCGGCCCGCCTGCGTGGACGGTAAGAGCCCACGGCTGGTGCCCCTCCGAGGGTGCTCACCTGACTCCCCTGCTCTCTACTCAGGCTCAGGGCCAGGCGTCTCCTCCGGAGCAATTGCCCCCTGGGCAGCCTTGTCTGGTGTACATGCAGGCCACTGGCTGGCTGCAGCCGAGGCGTCTAGGGTACGGCTCGGAGCTGGGGTCCCCCTGGGGATTAGTGGCCCAGAGGCTGCAGCCCCTCAGTGTGCCTGTGGGCAGAGGGGGCAGAGGCCACGCCATGTGCTGCGTGGCCCATGGTGACCTGTCACAGGGTTTCTGGCCGGCGCCGCGGGCAGGTGCTGGGCTCGTCCCCTCCAGGTCTGGCAGACATTAGCACCTGCCACCCCGGTTCGGCGTCATGCCCCAGAGCCGCATCCCCTCTGGGCTCTGAGGATGAGCCAGTGAGCCCGGTGGGCTGGTGCTGACGGCACGGCCAGGAAGTTGCGATGTCTCTCGGTGAGCGCGCCTGGTCGGTGTTCTTGTGCTGGTGGTCAGAGAGGCGCCTGCATGAGGCCGTGCCTGTGGGCGAACGAGGCGGTCCTTAGGCGGGCGCGGGGGCCCTTGCAGGGGCTGTCAGCCTATCGCCGTGGGTGGTACCCTGGTAGACCGGGCCGCCGCGGGTCACGCGGGCGAATGGGGTGGGACATTGGCTAGCCCGGCCCAGGTGGTCAGCGGGAGACCTCACGACCCACGACAGACGGCAGGGCCTCCCCATGGGCAGGGGAGCATCGGAGCTGAGGGCAGGTGGAGACCCCCTGGGGCGGCCGTGGGGTCTCCCGTGGCCTGGCCAGCAGCAGCTGTGCCCGTCAGCCCGGGGTCCTTGGGGTGGACGGCCCCACAGGGGTGCAAGACGCTTTGTGGGACAGGGTCACAGCACGTCGAGGTGCCTGGGTCTGGGGGTCAGCCGGTCCATCCTGGGGGTGGGAAGGGACGTCCTGGGCTTACCCAGAGCTGGGCCCCAGCTGGGTTTCCGTCTGGCTGGAGGCCCTCCCGCCGGAGGGCTGAGGTGTGGTGAGTGCTCGGAACACAGCGGCTGAGAGGGTCAGTAACCGCAGAGGCAGGCCGCGTGGGAAGGGCGCCATCATCACCTTGGCGATGGCTTTCTGAGCCGTGTGGGTCCAGGGTGGCCCCAGAGTGAGAAAGTGGCCCTTGAGGGGATCAGCAGGACCACGAGGCCACCCGGGACTAGGGGCCAGCTGGGACCAGGGTCCCCCCCAGTGTCACTGGTGTGTCTGTTCTGGTATTGTCTGGGCACGTGGCTGGGCAGTGAGTCTGCTTGGGGCCCAAGGCCAGGGCTCTCAGCCCACTGGGCCCTGGCAGGAGACGGAAGACATGGGGTGAGGAACTGGGGGCCTAAGGGAGCAGGCCCAGCCCAGGAGCCCCGCACACCCTCAGGGCCAAGCCTGGGGTGCCCAGCAGTACCCTGGAGGCCCGGCAAGCACTCGGCTGACCCCCCACCCCAGCGCCCCCCGGCCTTTGCTGCTCTCTGGCCCCCACGGCCCGTGCAGCCCACCTTAACTGCTAGCCCAGAGGGCAGTTTGGAGGAGGGCGACCTTGCGTGCTGTGACAGAGGCCAGCAGTTGGGTGGTGAGGCCAATGGTGCCTCTGGCAGACCTGCCGCAGGAAAAACCGATCACTGGAGCCAGTTTGTTAAGAACCTGTTGTCCATCCTTATTAAAAGCGTCCCCCGCCGGCACCCCATAAAGGCGTGTGATTATACAGGCAGGTGTGCAGCTCTCAATTCTGTCTACTCTGACAAGCCTGGGCCTGGCAGGTGGCCGTCCTCATGCTCAGGGAACCCAGTCCATTCCCACCACGTTCCACCCACTTCCTGCTCCCGTAGGTGGACCAGGCCCACAGTCTGGGGCCAGCACCTTCTTGGCCCAGGACAGTGACTGATCCTCGCAGAGTGGAGGAGAGGCAGGCACGGCTCGCAGAGAAACTGGTCGCGGCCTCCCTTCCTTCCTCATTAGCCCCGTGAACCTCGGGGAGGGTGGGGCTGGAATTGGTTCCTAATTGAATCCGGGTCTGCTCCTCTGAAACTTCGCTCTCTCCACCTCCCCGAGAGCCGTCCTGCGCCTCAGGAGCCGGGCCCAGAGCCCCAAATTAAAACCCCGGCCATTTTCAAGGGAGGCCAGACAAATTAGTCAGCTCGCGTTTTTGCTCGGTGGGCATTTTCCAGCTGCCGTCTAATTTAATTTTTGCTTCTCTATTTTCCTGCTCTGGATGCATGGTAAGCTGAGTCTGCTGGAGGGAAACGTGCGCCGCGCCGGGGTGGGGGGACTCCATGTGAGCAGGGCACAGGTCAGGGGCTTTGTGCTCACCCCGTCACGTTCAGCAAACACGGAGCTTGAGACGCTGGGAACGAATGTGTTTGTGTGCTGGTTTACTCGTTATCGGCTGGCTTACTGATCTCCCGTTCGTTCATGTAAGACGGTCCTCCTGGGTGGGGGAAGGTGTTAGAGGAGAGGGACTCTTAAAATACCTAACAGGCAGCACTGTGGAGCTGGGGTCCAGACTGTAGGACCCCGAGTACTGCTGTCTCTTCTGCCCAGGGCTTTGGTAATGTTGTATCTACAGTGGAGCATATGAGCAGGGTATTGAGGGATGAAGAGGAGCTCACCAGGAACGCTTCCCTTCCTGAATAGAGAGAGCCAGTGGAAGGAGGGGAACTCCTGGCCATGTCTCCATGTGCAAAGTATTCTGGGTGAACCTTTCCTCAGCCTGCATGTGCCAGCCCTGGAATCCTTCTAGCTCAGAGAGCCATCAGGAAAAGAGGTTCTAAAACATACCCCACCATTTCTGCAAGGCTTCGTGTCCTTGTACACAAATGCAGGAGCAACCAGCTGTGTCCACAGGGCTGGGCAAAGCTGCCCAGACCACATCCCGGCTGCTGTGAAGCCCTGAGCACCCCTCGTCCCAGCAGCAGGGGTGTGGACGCTCTCGATGACCCCAGGGCGCTGCCAGGGCACTGAAGCCCTGTCTCCAAGCCGCTCCCTGTCCCCGAGTCAGCCCTGCCCAGCCTACAGCAGAGAGCCATCCATGGCCAGCTCTCCTCCCTGGAGCAGTATCTGTCTTTATAAATGGAGGTTCTTCATCCCATCAGCTGAGTTCTTGTGAAGCTGTCTGAAGAACAGCCAAGTGAGGGAAGCAGCCCGGCTCCCGGGGCCAGGAGGGGGAGGCTTGTCTCTGAAGCAGCACCGTCCCACTGTGGGGGGGGGAGGGAAAGGCGGGAATGTCGGGCTGGGGCTGCAGGTGTCCCCCGGGAGCCTTGGGGCGGGCAGGCCAGTGGCTCAGCCCCACATAGGCCTGTTGCGAGGGCCACAGGCAGCCCTGGCGGGGAGGGAGGGCAAGCTAGGCTGGCACATAGTCTGGAGAGGCTTCAGGGAATCGTGGATCCCCTCTGTTCATGGCCAGCCAGGCCCTGCCAGGCCCCTCTGGCTGATGAGACTGACCAGCGGCACCTCCCAGGAGTCCTGCCTTCTCCATTCCTGAGGAAGGAGTGCATCTGTGTCCCAGGCCTGTGCACGAGGGCTGGAGCTCCCAGCACACCTGTTCTTCCCAGGGGCTCCTGGGATGCCCCAGGCCACAGGTGTGGAGAAGCTTGTCTCCAGGTCTTGTCTTGGTGCCTGCAGGCCGAGCCCCTATGTTCATCCACAGGCAGGGGGAGAACTGGACGTCCTCACCCTCTGCACATGAGATGCAATGTCCAGGCGCCCTTTCAAAACTGGTGCCCACCACTTCCAGCTGAGGGAGCCACGTTTTTCCATTTACATTCTTTCCGGCACTGCATGGGGCACGCAGGTCCCAAACTTGTCCTCTGCTGAGGAGGTGTGGAATGGGGTCTGTGCAGACGGCTGCTGTGGTCCCAGATGGGAGTGGGGGCCCTTGTCAGGGAGGAAGCAAAGACCCAGAAGTGGGTCCAGAAGGGAGCCCTGCGAGGCCGCCTCATTTAGATGTAGGTGCAGAGAATTGAGAGCCCAAAAATAAACCCTCAGGTGGCATCAACTGATTTTTGACAAGGCTGCTGAGACCATTGAGTGCAGAAAGATGGTCTTTGCAAGAAATGGCACCATGACAACTGTCTGTCCGAGTGCAAACGAATGGGGTGAGACCCCTGCCTCAGTCTGTACATGAAGTCAGCTGAGTATGACCCAAAGACCTAGATGTGAAGGGCTAAAACTACACACTCTTAGAAGAAAACCTTGGATTTGGTAAAAGATTCTTAATATTATAGCAAAAGCACAAGCAACAAGAGAAAAAACATGGATAAACAGGACTTCATCAAAATTGAAAACTTGTGTGCTTCAGGGGACACCAGGAGGGAAGTGAAAATGCAGCCCTGAAAAGGGGAGAAAATACTTGCAAATCAGCGTCTGATAAGGGACATACTTTGAGAATGTGTAAGGGCTGGTGTGACCCAAAAACATGAGGACATCCCGATTTAAGAACGGGCATCGGATCAGCATGGGTGTTTCTTTAAGGAAGATGTGCAGAGCCGCCAGTCAGCACAGGAAGCTCTCCATCATCGGTCACGAGGAGGGCGCAGCAAACGCAGTGAGAGGGCGCTCCTTGCTCGCTCGGGTGCTTAGGGCCGAAGAGTCGGTGAGGCTGCGCTGTGTGGGCGTGCGGATCCCAGACCGGGCGAATCGTGCAGTGTGTGGGTTTGGACTCACTAGAGCCCCTAGCGTCCACCCGGAGTGTGGTGAGGAAGGTGAGCTGGGAAGGGTGGACACGACAGGACCTGCATGTGGTGGGGTACGGGTGGGGGGCCAGCACAGCTCAGTCTACTGGGTGACCAGGACCAGGGCACAGGGTCCAGGCTTCCTACAGCATGGCTGGGTTAGAGAAGATTGGGCAGGAGAGCCAAGTATGGATGAACATTCCTCAAACCCTTGGTGGTGAAGGGCTGATATTCGTGTCCTAAGACACAGGAAAAAACAAATAGCTGGACAGACCCAGAAAGCCCATGGTGGAGGGCTGTTTGCTCAGGTCCAGTAGATGCCAGATTCCTCGTGTCACTCCCCTTCCGCCCTGGCTCACTGCAGGTGGGTCAGGAGAGCGCAGGCCCGTGGCCCCGCAGCAGCTCTGTGGCCAGTCTGTGTGTGGGAGAGGGAGGCAGGTGGACCTGGTGCACAGAGGCTAAAGCAAAGGGGAGGAAACCTGTGACCACTTAATGCTGGTGGACAGGATGGAGGTTGTTTAATGGGATGAGAATAGGCTGCAAGTTCCAGGACTGGGGCTTAAAGGGGGTGGGCCACTCCCCACCGTGGGGGCTGCAGAGCAGGCTGGGCCGAGGCCTGTACCCAGCAAGCTGGGGCGCATCCTTTCCCCATCAGGCAGGGGACCTTGGGAAGCACCAGGGCCCGGCCGGGAGGGAGGCCCGCAGCAGCCAGGTGGGTGCTGTACAGGTTCAGATGTCCTCAGGCCTCTCCCCCGGCCCATCTCTGTCCTCTGTGGGGTCAGAAGCGTCACAGCATCACATTCCCTGGGAAGAACCAGGTGTGCTAAGGTCACCTGTCTTCCCCATGAAGACTCCTCGGCTCCCTTCTGCTGGTGCAGAGAGTCCCAGGCTTCTGGAGGCTTCCTGAGGCTGCGGCCAGAAGCCGAGTCACTGAGATGGGCCCTGTGGCTCAGGCCCCGCTGCCGTGTGGGGCCGCCGGCCAGTGTGCCAGGCGGAGAGCAGATGGAGTTTGGCAGGTGTGCCAGGAAGGCTGCCACTCGTTCCGATGGCGATGGAGCTGTAGTGACACTTGGCGCCCACCCGCTGCTGCTGGAGGCCTTTTAGCGACTGAACCGGCGTGGGAGAAAGGGCGTGTGCGATAAACTGCGGGGAGCTTGGAGAAGCCAGCATCCCTCCCTCCTGTCGCTTTCCAGGACTGGCAGGTCTGATGAGGCCCCAGACCAGCTCCCAGCAGAGATTCACTGGGGACAGGTGGGGGACGTGGGCAGAGCCCCAGGAACCCAGGAAAATGGCCTGTGGTGAGGGGGCCCTGCAGGCCCCAGCCAGGATCCTCACCCTGTGGGGGGCCCAGGCCCCAGAGGTTCCTGGATGAGTGCAGCCGCCTGGGCAGCCTGCCCTGTGGGGTGTGACAGCCCCAGCGCTGGCCCTCTGCTCCGAGAGGGTTTACAAGAAGGGAGGAACCCGATCTCTGGCAAGTCACCCTTGGGTACTTCCAGAACTTGCTGCCTTTATTCTCAGAAAACCACAGAGTGGCTGTGTGGCCACCTGATGTCTGCCCCAGGGCACCCTTCTGTCAGGTTCTGTGCTCTCCTGTCGGGTCTCCCCACCGTGGACCCCCAGGGGACATGCAGGGGGGAAAGGGGGCTGGTGGGTAAATTCTGGCCATCCAGGCCCTGCGCAGAAGGCAGCTGAGTGGGCAGTGGGCGCACACCTGGCCGGACTGCTACTCAGCCGAGTCAGGGGCTAGTGCTTGGATGGAGGGTCGGCGGGCCTCCCTGCCCCTGTCCCTGGCCTGCAGCAGGTGAGGCGCCCTCCCAGGCCTCTGTGCACAGGGTCCCCGTGCCGGCTCGCTCTTGCTCAGTGAGCCTCCAGGGTGGGAGGGTCAGAAACGCCGGGCTGGGTCATATGACCTCAGAGGGACTGTGCACCTTCCAGGCCTGGAAGAGACCCGATGTAGTGTCCACTCAAGCCCCCGAAGCCCAGGGCACCAAGGCCGGAAACCCCACGGCAGGCCTCACTGTGCCGGACAATGCGCACTGAACACCGGCCATGCCCCATTCAGGGGAGCCCGCCAGCCCTGCCCCCGGCGGACGCCCCTGCTCTGTGGGCCCCTCATGCTCTTCACCCCAGTCATGTGACGCAGGGACAGAGACACAGGGCAACACCAGGCTGTGGCTGTCCAAGAATATTCCCTGCACCTCCTGGCCCCTCTACTGAGCGTGGGCTCCCCAGCGGTGTCTCTCCCATCCTTGTAACTTCCAACAGATTGCAGTAGGGTTTTTACAGTTTTTCAGACTTCTGCCAGTTTTGAGCAGGATGGGGCTTCAGCTGAACTCATTCTGGTGTGCAGGGAAGGGGAGGGGTGGGTGTGAGCTGCCCATGTTTCAGCACCTGGCCTTGCAGCCTGGAAGTTGCAGAGACAAGCTGGGCCCCAGCCCTGAGCATGGGATGCAGGCAGAAGCCTGGGCACAGGGCAGAGCAAACCTAATGGGGCCACAGGCCCAAGGCCGAGCTGGGCACATGTAGCAGTGGAGATCTGGGAAGGCTTCCTGGAGATGCTGAGCAGGGAGGTGGCCACACCTACCTGCCGTTGCTCTGTGGACTTGGTGGTGCCCCAGATTCCCAGGGGGACCTTTAGCAGCTGTCATAAATGAGTGGCCACCCCACGTCCATGTACAGCACTGTCTAGACGCCCCTACCCCACTCTCTGGGAGGAAACAGCCTCTCAAGGGCAGCAGGAAGAAAAAGGGACAGAGACTTGTCTTTGGGGGAAAAGCTTTTATGTGTTTCAATACTTAGAAGGTGAGTGTAAGTATTCATGTGTATTCAGAAACGTGTGTATGTATTTTATGCAGCTGTGTGGCCTCCAGTCGGTCACCTGTGTTCTCTGTGCCGTGGGCAGAGAGCCAGCAGAGAGGTAGAGGGAGGCACAGCCTGCCTGGCTTCCTGTGCCAGGCCGTGACGCCCTGTGCATGGTGTTCCTTGCTTTCTGGAGTCTGCTGGCCACCCCCCCTGCCCACTGTCCCATGTCCTGGAGCAGGCGTGCAGTAACTTGTGAACGTCCCATGCTAAATTTCCAGGAATTTTGCGAGCTGTTATATACAGGCATTGTTGTAGATTAAATTGTGTAAACTTGCCTGTAAACAAATTATATTAAAGACAAAGATATCCACCTTAAGAAACTAGAAGAACAAGCTGAACCCAGATCAAGTAGAAGGAAGGAGATAGTGAAGATTAGAATGGAAATAAAGGAAATGAGGGATACAAAAGCAGTGAGAGTCAGGTCAACCCAAGTGAGCTCTTGGTGAGACAAAACTGGTGAACCTTCAGCCAGACTGATGGGGGAGAGCGGGCCAGAGGGAAAGGGCTCAGATCACGAGATCAGGAATACGGGAGAGGGGCCCTCCTCGCTCACCACGCCCTTTACAGATGCAAGTTAAAGGGGTTCCATGAGCAACTGACTGCCAGCATTATTTGATTTCTTCGATGAGTGTAATCATACAGACAGGCTCAAGAAGAAATTTAAAGAATTAACACCACTCCTTCTCAAACTCTTCTAAGCAAAAAGATGAGGGGAAATGCCTCTTAGCCCACCCTGTGAGGCTAGGGTCACCCTGGTGCCAGAATTATCAGGCGAAGACATTTCAGGGAAACTGCAGATCTTTGAATACAGATGCAAAGTCCTCAGCAAAATACTAACAGCTGGATCCATATTAAGAGGATCACACATCATGACCAAGTGGGATTTGCCTCCAGGGTGCAAGGCTGGCTCATCCATAAATGTAATATCCCACAATCATAGGATAAAGAACAAAATTCACACGATCATCTCAATAATTACAGAAAAACCATTAAACCAAATCTAACACCTTTCCTGATAAAACCACTCAGCAAGTTAGGGAGAAGGATAACTTCTCAGCGTGACAAGGGGCGTCTATGAAATGCCTGCAGGCGGCGTCGCGCTCAGTGGGGGAAGAGCAGAGGCTTTCGCCCAAGGTCGGGAACAGGACGACAGGTCTGCTCTCGCCACTTCTGCCCAGCATTGTCCTGGGTGTCCTGCAAGGGCAGGTGGGCAGGAAAAGTAAATAAAAGGCATCCTGGTTGGAAAGAAGAAGCAATGTTACCTTTTCACAGATGCTGTGACCTTTTGTAAAGAGAATCTTGAGGAAGCCACACACACGCTCAGAACTAACAAAGGATTTCAGCAAGATGGCAGGATACAAGATCAATACACAAAAATCAATTGACTTTCTCTACAGTGTAGTGAACAATCTGAAAATGATCTTAAGAAGACAACTCCATTGACAGTAGCCTCAAAAATAAATTTGATAAAACAAGTGCCAGTTCGCAGAAAGCTAGGAAGCAGAGCCGTGCCGATCATGTCACCCTCTTCATCTTCTCCATTTTAATCAGCATTTGGCAATAATCAGCATGTACGAGAATTATCTTTGAAATATCTTTGAGGAAGTTCTCTCCAGGAAACCGGGAGCCGATGCGCCCCCGTGTGTGCTGGGATTCACGTGCTCTGATTGCCACCATTAGCAGGGACACACATGTGACTTCATTCGGGGAAGGGTGCTGGGGGTCTGTGCTGGTCACCAGGCAGATCTCAGGCCGCCTCCCGCCCGTCCCGCTTCTCTAGCTCAGGGACACTGCAGACCTTGTGGTGAGGCACTGAGATCCTGTTATGCCAGGCTCTGCCCAGGCCCCCGAGGCAGTCCCGCCCTCCTGGGGCGGCCAGCTGCTCTGTCACCCCTGGGAAAAAAGGCAGGAGGGTGCTCAGCTCCAGAGCCCCTGCCTCTCGGGGTGGAGTTTAAATCTGGGCTCCTTTCAGCGTTCCCAGAGCACTGCCATTGGGGTGAGGGTGACAGAGGGCGAACAGTTAACTGCCAGCATGTGGGGGGCTCACGCTGTCACCAGGTCCTTACCAGAGGCTTTAAATGAGTCATTTTATTTTCACAGGCACCCACTGGGGGAAGCACTGTGATCGCCCCCCTTAGAGATGGGAGACGGGGCTGCATGAAGGGTGGGGCTGGCGCCCAGCAGTTGGCTGCAGGGAGGGGTGCTGGGGTGTCAGGGCCACGCAGGAAGTTACCGTTTCCTCCTGGGAATGCCCCTGGCAGCACTGAGCTGGCCCGGATGTGGGAGGCTGGTACAGAGTGAGAAAGGACCAGGCCAGTGGCCTCAGGGAGAGGCAGATGGCAAAAAGGGCACTGACCGTGCCCTGCAGTGCATGGGGGTGGAGCAAACACCGGACAAGAGCCCGGAAAGGGAAACCGTGGACTCAGACCGCAGCATCCCCGGGAGGCTTCCTGGAGGAAGTGATTCCCGTGCCCATCATGGGGGCTGTGCTGTCAGGAGCAGGTGGTGTCACTGGGCAGGACAACATTCCAGCTGCTAGGCAACAGGAGCTGCCATGGGCAAAGTCTCAGGAGTTATGTGGAGGGCCTAGTGCCCTCGGGACCCCACAGTGGAGGGCTCCCTGGCCTGGTGTGGTGGTTGCAGATGGGGGACCCAGGAAGAGGCCCGCCACCTGTCTGTGCCCTTTGCCCACAAGCGTGTGCCCTGTTCAGGTTCCCACCAGTGCTCGGCGTCCTGGCCAGCACTGTCCTCAGTCCCAGTGAAGCTCTGGGCTCTGGGCAAGTGGAGAGGTGCCCCAGCCACCCCGGCTAGTGAGCAGGGCCCTGGAGGGAGGGCGGCACACGGCCCGGCTGCTTCTAGGCTGAGTCTGAGAGGACACGGAAGCTGGACCCCCAGGGTCACTTCCCTCTCAGTGGATCCAGGCCCACTTCCCAGGAGCAGACGGCCTCAGGCCCCATTACAGTTACAGTGCGGGGCCTGGCCAGAAAGCAGGTGCAGGGTGGGGGCCCGCCTCCTCCCTCCCTCTCCTCGCGGTCTCCTTGCTCGAGGCCCCCGCTGCTTTCCCCTGTGTGGGAAGGCGGCCGCCCTGGCCGTTTGGGTGAGGTCGCAGCTGCGCCCTGGGGCCCCGGGACTGGCCGGTGTCTGCGCCCCCGAGAGCAGGCCATTCTCTGATGAGCACAAACCCTTGTGCTTCCTGTGATGTTATTTCAGGTTTCACACTCCTTGAGGTAGTGGAATGGAAAACAATTCAAAGCTGTGGAAATTTTAGAGAAATGGTTTCATTTGGATCCAGGTGAATCCATCAGGATGATGGGAGCGAGCCCACCCCCCATGCTCTGCTGACAGAGGGGCTGCTCAGGGCCCCCCTGGAAATGGCTGCCCTTTGTGTCCCTCAGCTCCAGCACAGCCTCTGCAGGGGGGCCTGGGGGGGCGGGAGCACGGCCCTGTGACTGGGCTCTGCAGGCCTCAGGGCAGGGGCCAGCTCCTGTGTGTTGGGGGCCTGGGTGGTCCTGATGGCCTTCTAGAAAGACCTCTGCTCCTTGGACAGTAATCTCAGGGAAGCAAGAGTGGACGTCAGGAGAGGTCAGGCTCGAGGTGGAGCAGTGGTGACTGGGGACAGAAGAGGTGGGCCGTGGTGTCCAGAAGGCCCAGGCAGTGGGACTGGCTGTGGGGTGGTGGGAAACTGGAGGGGAAAGGCAGGTCTCCCCGCTCCCGCCACCAGCAGGTGCGAGCGCACCTGCAGACCAGAGCCACGGGGTAAGGCGTGGGTGGAGGCTCACCTGATGCGTGTGAAGGTGAGCATGGTCATGGGGAAAGGCAAAAAGGCAGCTCAGGACGCAGGACTCGGCCATGTGCCAGGTGGCAGCAGTCCAGACGGCTGCTCCAAGCCTGAGGCAGCACCGAGATGTCCTCGTGTCCCCTTGCCATCCTCTGAGGTTGGCGGCTGGAGAGCAGGCTGAAGGCCTTCCTCCGGCTGTTTGGAGCCTGGGAGGGTGGGTGGCGGTGCCTCACCAGGAGCCACACCTGGCTGCTAGCAGAGAAAGCGGCCGTGCTTGCCTCCCAAGGTGTGGGAGTCACAGGGAGCCTCGGGAGGGACGTGGGGCCTTTGGGACTTCAGGGGGCTGGCTGAGGGTGGCTCTCAGGATCAATCAGAAGGTCCTGTGTGGGCCTCAGCTTTGTTGAGCTTTTACTTTCTGTCATTTTAAGTGTCCTTGGTGCACAGTGGAAGCAGTCGACTTGACAGAGACTTCATTTGTGACTGGGAAAGGTGTTTTACTCACATTCTGAGTTCACCTGCTCCGAGCAGGGTGCCACTCCTGAGTGCCAGGCAGGGCTGGGGGCGGAGGGCCAAGGGGGTCTGCCTGAGGGTTAAGTGACTCTCACCTTGCAGGGCCTCTGCCTAACTACCCAGTGACCTTGACTGGTCACCTCTGCCCTGTGCTGACCCCTGAGCACCAGGGGTTCCTCCAGTGTTGGCCTCAACACAGAAGGGCCTTGCAAAGGGCCCTCCCCGGAGTCCAGCACACCACCATGTAGTGTTTCCTCCCAGGCGGCTCAGTCTCCACCACCTCCTGCTGGCCACAAACCAAAATTGCAAGCATAATTTTTAGGAGTGTTTATTGCCTTTGAATGCTGCCTCCGAAACCCGAATAATTCAAGGGAGTGTCCCAACACCAGGGCTACATATATGCAGCCATGTCTCATGAAATGGTCTTGCTTCCAGCATCGGGCCACTTCCAGTGACACCATGAATCTCTGTCTACGTAGTGACACAGATTCATAGAGACCCATGTGAATGTGTTCAGATTACATACAGGTGTGCAACACAAATTCTAAGTGACAGCCCAACCCAGCCATGCCCTCCCATCTAGTGCCCCAGTGCTGTCACTGTAGACTGGCCTGTTCTGAACCTTTGCAGTAATGGAATCAGACAGTTCTGTACGTAGACTTTTTTCTGTCTGGCTTTTTCCCATGTCTGTGAGATCACCCATGTTGTGTGTAGCGATACTGTGTTATTTTCATTGCTGTGTTGAATTTCACTCTATGGCTGTACCACAGTTTATTTGTCTGCTGTACAGAAGATGAGTGTTTAGGTTACCTTGAAGTTTTAGTCAATATGGATGCAACTGCTGTGAGCATAACCGTGTATGTCTTTTAGCAGTTGTATACACTCATTTATCTGGGCACATCCCCAGGAACGGCAGAGATGTGAACCAGCTATAGTAGATGCTGCCAAAGCCTTTCTCAAAGAGGTGGTACCATTAACTTGCCACCAGCAGCATATGAAAGCTCCGTTTGCTCTGTGTCCTTGTCAACACTTGTTATTGTCAGTCTTTCTATGTTAGCCATCTGCTGTAATGGTGTTCCACTGCGGTGTCGGCATGCATTTCTCTGCTAAGCGACACTGTTGAGCGTGGTTTCACAGGCCTGTTGCTCACCTGCATTGCATCTTTTGTGAAGTGCATGTTCGAGTCTTATGCTCCCTTATCCTGGTGGTTCGTCTTGGTGTTAGAAGAGGTGCAGGGGCTCTTTCTGTGTTCTGCATCTGAGTCCTATGTTCTTGCACTCCCGACACCATCCCCGATCTGTGGCTTCCCTTTTCGTTCACTCACTGCTGCGTTTGGATGAGTAGGAATTCTTAATTTTAACCAGATCTAATTTATCAATCTCTTTAGTCATTTTGTGTCCTGGTTAAGAAATATGACCTTATCCCAAGGTCATGGAGATACTCTCTCAGGTGTTTGTACAAGCTCTATCCTTTTACATCATACATCTAGGCCTGTGATCCACTTCTGATTAATGTTTTATGTGATCGGAGATAAATTTCACCTATCACTTTTTTTCTCTGCACGTGGATGTCTGACAGATCCAGCATCATTTATTAAAAAGTTCTAGCCTTTTTTATTCACAATAATTTCATGTAAAGTTCTAAAACACATTTTTGAGGCACAGTGGAAGAGATGGGTCTTCTCCTTGATTACATTATACCTAATTAGCTAATCATCTCTTGCTCTCTCATCAGCTGAAATCCAGGCTGAGATCACACCCAGGTTACTACATATATGCACCATCCCCTCGCCGTGGAACACTAAAGAACTCAGAGAATATCTGTTTCCCTCTTTCCTTTTCCACCTTCATGAACATTGCAGGGTGGAATTTGCAATGAGGAAGCCCCCACTTCCCCTGGTGCCTGTGCTCTGTGTCTAGCCCTGCCCTGGCCAGGCTCCACAGAAGTGTGTCGCTGGTCACTTGGGGGTCGCTGGCCAGTAGTCCTCCTGGCAGCCTCTCCAGCAACTGGATTCTTGCAGAATGGGCAGAATAGAGGTCCAGCACATGCCTCCATCCAGGGCTGCGGGCCTGCTGACCATGGCCAAGCCACACCCAGACGGCTGGGCTGGTCTGTCCCGTACAGCCCCACAGCCAGGCAGCAGACCCCAGGGCTGTGTCCTCCCAGCTCTGTATGCAGAGGGATACACTGATGTCTCTCCCTGCTGAGAAATGGGCCCTGTGTCTTATTACAGGATGTCCGGCCGGAGGTGGTATTTGTTCTCAAATGCCTATCCTCCCTGCATAGTGCCCCCCACTGCTTAGCATCCTGCACTGGTTACAGCATGGACACACTGTTACTAACCAAATCCCTTTGCAGTCGGGTTTCATCTTGGTGTGTGTGCCCTGGGTTTGCCAAGTGCATCATGTCCTGGACCCATCATGACAGCTTCACATGGAAAGGTGACGCTGCCCATGTGGGTGGGGACCCCACAGACAGCTGGGGGCCGTTCCTCAGGGATGGGAGAGTCCCTGCGGCAGGTGGAAGGGCACTGGTGCCCAGCAGTAGCCTGTCCCCTGGCTGGACACCTGGGGCACCTGTCTCTATGCAGCACAGCCTTGAGGCCAGCGTCATTCGTCCTGGAGGTCAGCGGGAAGCTACACTGAAAAACCCCTTTTGCCCATCTTCACCTTCATGCCAGGGGGCCTGGCAGATGGAGAGGGGGGAGGTGAAGAACTGGCCTAAGTCTGTGCCCCGGGGGCAGGTGGAGGAGACCACACTGGAGGAGTGGCTGACTTCTAGGCAGCCTCAGTGTGGTGACATACGCTGTTAGCAGGCCAGAGCTGGCACAGAGCATCCATGGACGGGGTGGCTCAGGGCCTCCAGGGACCCCGCAGGGTGGCTGCTAGCCCCGTGGCAGGGAGGGCGAGCCTGAAGACCGGGCCTGGGCCCCTTGCCCTTGCTCCCCACACACCCCACCCCTACCCACCCTACATGTCATCCTCCCCAGCATTTTCCTTGGAAAAGGCTTCTGTTGCTCCAAGACGCGGACATCACCATGCAGCCTCTCCTGGAAGTGCCCCATCCTCACAGTCCTTCTGGGAAGCCAAATATGGGCCCTTGCGGGCAAGCGGGGCAGGAGCCCTGCTTCCTGCCCAGGTGTGGCAGGCTTCCCAGGAGGCAGGTGAAGCGGTTACCCAGTGAGGAGCTTGGTGCAGGGGCAAGGTTCCGGGCCCACAAGGAGCTCAGAGCCGTGCCCCCTGCACCAGGCCTGCGCTGGTCTCTGCTGGTCGCTATGCCCCCTCTGGTCACCACCCCCGATGGTGTGACGAACCGTCCTTCCCCAGGAGATGAGTACACACTGTAGGCAGAGGGATGTGGCCTCCGAGAGCCAAGAGGCCGACTCAGAAGGAAGAGAGAAAAGACGGGAAATTTCTAATAAGATTACATTTCCGGAAATAGCCAGGCCTGCCATCCTGACGGGCTTGCGCCCTCATCGGCTCTGACACACTGCTGCGCATTGGTGACTGTCTTCGGCATTAACACTGCGTCTGGTTTCTGAGCTGGCTCTCTCCTGTTGATGTTTATTTATCTCACGGGCTCTGTTTGAATATTGATGCTCTCAGAACGCCCGCACTGCATTATAAGTTGCCACCTGTTTAATTCAATTTTTCTTATATTCTGACTGCTGACAGAAGTAATTGGCTTCTGGACCCCAGGGCTGCAGAGTTTCCACGGAGAGCTGGGATCGTGGGTGTCCCAGCCACCCCCAGCCTGGGGGCGCAGCCCCTTCCTTCCAGGATGGGAATTGCTGGCGGGAGCCCGCAGCACCACCTGCTGCCCTGAGTCGCCAGCTTCCTGGCCCGGGGCCGCAGCAGGGGAGGCCTGGGGTGCTCGCCTTGAGAGGCTAATCAAGGTGAAAGAAAATCCTAGTGCTCTGATGGGCATTGATTCATCTCCAAAGCCCTTAAGGGGTGAGTGGGCCCCCACAGCTCAGCGCACGGAGCCTCATTGACATGGAACTCTAGACCCATTCAGGCTGCGTGTTCCTCTGGGTCCCTGTGGGAAGCCCACTTGGCTCTTCACCTCCAGCAAGTGAGAAGTCCTCTCTGGAAGGGCAGCGTGTGTCCGTCTCCTTCTCCTGGGACCTTCACATCCGTCGTGCTCCGTCCCTGGCCGGGAGAGAGCCGAACACCAGCCTGGCCAGGCGTCCCACGGCTCCCCCCACTGGAGCAAGCCTTCACTGAACTGCCTCACACCACCAAGGCGCCATGGCCACCTGTGGGGGCCCTGGAGAAGAGAAGAGCCCAGGGCAGAGGGTCCTTTGAGCAGTGCTGCCAGGAGACCACAAAGCTCAGGCTTTGAACCCAAACAGGCTGCCCAAGCCGGGCTGTCTCCAGCCAGAGCCGGCCTCTCCATTCAGGGCACTGGGAATGGAAAGCCATGACCTCTGGCCCCTCCTCCGTGTGCGGTCCTGGTGACCTGTCCCAGCCAGCTCTCCAGCCTGTGGAATCACAGAAAGACAGAGGACAGCATTACGAATGGGATGGCCTGGGGTCATGCTCTCAGATCCTGTCTGGGGGCAGCTTGTGCATCCCTTCCTGACCACACTTGTGGCCATGAATGTGCTCCAGGGGCCGGCGCCTGCCGCCAGGAATCCTGTAACGGGTCCTATGCATCTGCAGGTTACTGTCCTCAATTTGTGATTTTTATGGTAAATAAATGTAGTGTTTATTACAACTCCTTTATTGAGGGCATTTTTCCTCCGACAAGGTCCCAGTGATTTGGTAGATGGAGAGGGTTTGGCCCTTTTTAATGAAGGGTCTTGCTGGAGGAAGCTCCCAGGATGCACTGCTTGAAAGGGGCTCAGAGGCCAGGTCAGGCGGGCCCTCGACAAACAGACCCAGGAGAGCTCTGGTCGAGCCGGAAGACCAGGGCTGGCTGTCAGCTCAGATCCAGCCCAGCGCTGGCCGCAGTCAGCCCCACACCCAGGCCTGACCCTGCAGTGAAGCTGGAGGACGGGGTGCCAGGGGCACCAGCATGGCCTGGAACCACGGTCGAAGCTCCTGGCAGCACAAAGCAGATCTCGGGGCTCCCGGGCAACGGGCCTGCAGATCTGCCGTCTCATCAAGATGTAGGGAGATGCTGGGTCGCGGCATTTTGTCACCGCCCGGCCAGCCGGAAGGCATCTCCAGTATTGGATGAGGACAATTTTCCATGATGGGGACTGTGATTCACGGCAGCTTCTCCACAGCAGCTTTACAGGCCCCTGGTGACTATATTCTGTGTAATAAATACAGCAGGGAGACACCGTTTCCAAAGGCTGGGACAGTCAGTACTAACTTATCTGTTTGAATGAAAATTCTAAACCTTGTTAAGTCAAACTGTCATTGCTCATTACCCATAAATTAGGAGGCGGGGGACCATCACCCGCAGGCATTTATCAGGAAACACGGTAGGATCTTTGTATTCCAGGAATGCAGGAAGCCCCAGGGGACTGGCGCAGGCCACTGGGCACACTTCTTAAATCACGCACTCGATGTCCATGATCCTGCGGAAGCACAGAGGAGCAGTGCCCTCTGTGAGGTGGCCCCTGGCGAATGCTGGCCTGCCGGGACCCCCAGGAACAGGAAGCGGGGGCCTCCCAGCATGACAGACGGGTCCTGAGGGATGACTCTTCGTCATGCCCGTCCGCGCTGCAGGGCACCCACTCCCTCCGGACCGGAAGCCCCAGTGACAGAGCATTTTCGGAGACGTCACCTCTGTCCCCACCCTGGGGCATTTCTGACTTTGGGGTGCACTGCTGAGAAACATAGAAGTCCTCAGCTGGATGCAGGCTTGTCCCCTGGGCTGGCCCCCACTCGTGGGGACATCAGAATGTGCCCCGCTTTCTCCGTCGGCTGCCAGCACCGCTGAAGCAAGTGCGCCGAGGCCTCTGAGGTCTGTTCTGCATCACTGATGTCAGGACAGAGCGGTTCCAAGAAGACCCTGCCATCCGCATCCGTGATCCTGCCTCCCACCAGGCACGTGCTGACAGGTTTATCAGAGTCACCCAAGGGGCCCAGCATGGCACCCTGGACTGCAGGTGAGACCGTGGCTGAGAGACACAGCTGGAGCCTGCCTCCCCTGCTGCATGCCCGGAGCCCAGGCTTCGGGGAAAGAGAGAAGCTGCCTCTTTCCAAGACCCAAACAATTTCTGATGACTGGGGGGTAAGCTGGAGTGAGGAGCTAATTACTTGGGGTTCCACTCATGCATCTCTGAGTCTGTTTTCTCATCCATAAAATGGGCGTAATGCCTGCTTCTGGGACCAGAGACAAAGTTGGGAAGTGGCAGGTACTACTACGTTGTACGTACCAGTCTCATCCCACAGATTTCCCTCTCTCAGGCCCCGATGGCACCCCTTACTCTCTGCCTGTGTTTCCTCTTCAGGCTGTTAGGCCTTAACTGACGGGTCTCAGGTGGGTTCGTTCGGGGGAAGTTGCTCCACTTTGCACACGTCTGCTGCCTGCATTGGCGTGTGAACGAGCAACCACTCTAACATTTATCTTTAAAACTAGCATTAAGTACTAAGTATTTGTAGTAGATAATTGGCGCAGTAAAGTAGGACACAAAGAAAATGGAAAATTTTTTTCACACCCAAGCTTTTTTGATAATGTTTTCCTTGAATTCATCAGGAACTTAAAAACAACTTGAGATTAAATCGCTGAATGTCAGAGCATGTTTCCCCAGAGCGTGGCTGTGTTGCACAGTATCTTGGCTGGGTATAGAACCAAGCTTGAACTGATTTTCTTCCTGAGCTTTGACGATGTCACTTCACGCTGCCTGCTGGAGTCCCCGTGACGGTCGTGTGTCCGTGCGCCATGCTGGTGGCGCAGTGTCCCGTTGGTAACTTCCATGCCCTGCGTGCCCTCCTCCCCATTCTGCCCCGGGGCCCTCTGAATTTCGGATCCAGAGGAACCAGTGGGGTCAGGACTAGATGCCGTGACACTCAGTGGGCAATTTGAGCCTCTTGTAATCTCGCTCGTTTCCTGCCTCGCGCTTCTCGGAAATCCTGCCACAAAAGTTAATGGCAGAAAGAGAACCCAACACCCGGGCATGGGGGCATTGGTGGCTGTCTGAAGACAGGGCGCTCAGGACCAGGGAAGCTAGGAGGCGCCCCGCTCCTGAGGGCTCTTCTTCGCCTCGGTGAGCCCCACGTACAGAAGCGCTCTCGCTCCGCATGCCGCAGCCTGTGGCTTGCCCCCAGGACGTTCTTTGGGCCAGGCTGACGATGGTTTCTGCCCCGGTCTGCTCTGCTGTCTCAGGGGGCCGATTCCCACCCCCGTCCTCACGGTGAGGCTCCCCTGCCAGGCCTGCTCCTGAACTCACAGCCCTGAGTGTGGGAGCCACGGGGGTTTAAAGGCTCCCCTGGGGTTCAGCCACCCCCAGCCTCAGCTGGGTTTCCTGTGATCCTGGTTTGGGAAGCCAGGCCTTCTGAAGGGTCACAGGGCAGGATGGGGTCCACCTGGTCCCCCCGCAGCGACGTCACTCCCTATCCCGACACCCAGGCAAACTCTGTGGCTGCCTTCTAACCAAGGAGAAATGGGTTATGAGCAGATGGGTAGTGTGGGGCCCTCTGCTTTTGTGGGGGACTTCTCCCCAAAGCTGGAGGAATGCCCTCGGGCTTGGGGACGGGCAGCAGGCCTCCTCTGGGGGCAGGATGGGCACCAGGGTTCAGGTGGGGCAGTCGGTGTCCATTCCTGCCAGCTAGGAAGACCCCCCCCTCTGTGCGGGTGGACGAGCACCTTGTCTGTTGCCTCCGAGCTAACGTCTGTGCTTGTGTGTGAGACAGTGGGGAGGGGGCGTGGAGGGTGGGGGCACCCGAGGGCCAGAGTTAGTGTAGGCTCTAATGACCACTTTTTGGGGCCTTTGTGCACCAGACATGCCCCACCGCTGAAAACCTGCCTGGAGCTGTGGGTTAAAGACCCCCTTCCTGGCTCCAGCCGGGGCTGCCGCAGCTGGGTGCCTGCATGTGGCCTCACGCTGTGACGCTCTGGGCAGTGTGGGAACGTCGCTGTCAGTGGGTTTGGGGTTACGGTGTCCTCTGCTTTCACTTCCTGACACACCGACCATAGCTGCTGCGGCCCTGTGGGCAGTACTGCACCAGTGTCGGGCCCTGCCTGCGCGCGGTGTCCCTCCCGGCCCCACTGGAGCAGCACCTCTGCCCACACGTGCCCCTGGGTTGGTGCTCAGGCTGCCGGGCTCACAGGCCCCAGGACCTCCCTGCCTTGGAGCGAACCTCACCAGAGTGACCTGTCTAGATCGCTCCTCCTCGGGACACGATTCCAGTTCTCACGAAGGCTCTGGTGCTTCATTGACTGAATCCACAGTTTGCAGACCGTGCTTTTGTTCAGGCGCCGATGTTGGGCTGACCCATATTAATGCAATTAGATGTTGTGTGGCATACCGGCTTTAGTCACCACATGTGGTAGAAGTGGCAGGAGGCTCCAGGAGCACGGGGAGGAGCAGGGACCCAGCGGGGAGGGCCCGTGCGCTGGCCCTGGCGCACTGGGCCAACCCAGGCCTGGTGCTCGCCCTCAAGGGTCTGTCCGAGTGTCCGACGTTGGAAACATCCCTCACCCACCGTGTGGGGTTTGGTAGGGGGGCATTAGGGTAACACCTGTGCAGAGACTGGGAGCAGAGCCAGGGCCTGAGTTCCCTATGTAGCGTCTGAGCCGCAGACCTGGGGAGCCGGCCGCACCCCCACTTCCCAGCTCAGTGCATACGGGCACGTGGGTGACATGGTGCACCGCCTCCCCCCCAAGTTCCTCGTCTGGAGACAGGCTGGAGGCGGGAAGCCTTGAACTCGAGGGGAGATTGGTCCAATTAGGGCATCTGCCCCATCAGAGCCCTGGCTCTGTGTGACTGGGTCACCTCCGTGCCCTGTCCTTTGTGCAGTGTGTGTGCTGTACACCCCAGAGCTGAGAACCCTCATTCTCTGGCCTTCTTAAAGAAGTATGCTGACGATCCTGGGATAAAGTTCATTTTATTTCAGTAAGCATCAAAATGGGTGTTGCCAAATGACAAAGGTTTCAGCACTAGGATGTCCACACCCTGCCCTCGGGCAGCTCACCCGCTGGGGGGACAGAGACGCCGCACATCCACACTCACACCCTGAGTGCGCCCCCGCTCCGGGACCAGCCCTGCCCCTGCCTGGTCTGACGCTGCCCCGGGTAGGACAGGTGGCAGGTGGGGACCAGGTGGGCTTGAGGGACGCTGGCCCATCCCAGGGGGTCCTTGGGCCAATCGGCAGGCTTCCTCTTCCCCTTGTGAGGGGACAGCATGTCCTCAGGAGGCCACAGATGGGCAGCCCTGGGACGGCTTTCAGCATCAGCGACGGGGGCAGCAGCTTGCCAAAGCTCCATGAGCCCCGGGGCAGTGAGTCTGTGGGCTGAGAGCCTTGTGTGCACCAGGGCCCTGTGGTGCACAGCATGGCCCTCGGCATGGGGGGCGCGTGGTCCAGCTGGGGAGAGGCAGGCGCCCCGCACTCTCCACACCACCCCCGGTGGAGGCAGACACAGCGTGGTGCCGTGGGAACCTCTGGGGCACGTGGGGCTGCGGCAGCCTCTCCTGGGCAGGAAGGCTTCCAGAAGGACGCAGACCCATGAGCTGATGGCCTTAGATTCTGTGGAAAGTGCAAACTTCTTCCCTAAACCAGCGCTCGTTTGGTTCTCTGGGCCCTCGCTTTCCGCCCTGCCTGTTGGCGGACCCTCCAGATGCCAAGGCTTAATAAGGTCCAGCGCGTGGGGATTTTGGCAAGAGAATCAGCAAGGCCAGGCGAGGCCATGTGCTGGGCCATACCTGAGCTCAGAGTCCGGTGAGACGGGACAAGCATGAATCGTAAGCCACGTCCAAGTGTGCAGACCCAGTAGCCCCCCATCGGGACTCTCGAAACACAAGATCCAGTGAGCACGTAGCCGGCCAGGAGGGACTTAGTCCCCGTCCTTAAATCCTACTGCGTGAAGTTCAGACACAGGCAGGAAGCCCCCAACAGACGGCTTTCAGATCCTGGGACAAAACACACGTGCAGAATCGCCTGACTCCGTTGAGGGAGTCTCTGTCTCGCAGACACCGCCTCTCCCACGTGCCTGATGTCTTTCCCCCTCCACCACTGCCCCTCCCTCGGGGCCCGGTGCTGAGTTCACGCGATCTTGGATTCTGGGCTCCTTTGCACGCAGTGCAGTCGGGTTTCCCGGAGCTGCGGGGCATTCTCCGTTGCTCCTGAGTGTGCCATGGAACACGGGATGTGGCCTGCGCCATGTGCGGTGCCCCAGCCTGGGTGGTGCTGTGGGTTGGGCTCCCCCACGGTGTGCTGGAGTTCTGACCCCCACCCCTGCTCACACAGCTTTGGGAGAATAGGGTCTGTGCAGATGTGAACCAGCAGAGGTCATGACAGTGGGCCCTCATCCCAGGGTGAGAAGGGGAAGGCGCCGCAGGAAGACAGAGATGCCCGGAGAGGCCGGGCGACAGCAGGGGACCTGAGGCAGGGAGGGTCCTCCCCACAGGCGGCCGAGGGGCACAGCTGTGCCAACGCCCTGGGGAGAATAAGCTCTGGTCCAGGCCACCCAGTGCACGGTCCTTTGTCACCGTGGCCCTGGGACAACGGCACGATGCTCAACCCCGGCAGACGGCCTGTCCCCTCTTCCCCAGCTGCTCTCCTGGCTCCATCCCGCACGCAGGGAGGTCAGGGTGATCAGCGTCCTCCAGGGCAGCCCTGGCTTTGGCCCCCGAGGCCCCACGCAGCCACTGTGGCATCCCAGCCGTGTGATGGCTCCCCGACGGTCCCCTCCCCGCCCGCCTCCACCTGCCGCATCACCTGCGTTCCTCACTGGGCACCCAGGAGGGAGAGGCTCCCCTGCCCTGCGTTGACTCTCACTGTAGATGACGTCTCAGGAGGCCCCGGGTGACAGGCGTGACCTCTGAACCCCATGGCCTCTCCTCTCGGCTGCCTCTCACTACCCCTGCCTCTTACAGCGGCGATGCCAGGCATGGAAAGCGTCCAGGGCCCGAGGCCGCAGCTGGAGTGGGCTGGCCAGGAGGCGGCCATGGGAGCTGATGGCTGCCTCTGCACCCACACGTGCACCTCGTGTATATATGTTCTGTGCTCCCATGTCCCCAAAGGATTGCGTGTTTCTGACAGGACCAGCCTACAGCCTCAAAGCCCCCAGTCTCCTATCCTGGGCGTCCTGAGCAGGGACCAGCCAGCTCACCCAGACACACAGCAAGACATCCGCCTAAGTACTGACGTGAAAACAGCACGCGGCCTTGCACGTGCGCTGGCATGACGGGGAGAGCGCGCTCTCGCGTGAGCCGTGAGTCAGGGCTCGCATGCAGGTGTCCACAGCCGCCAGCCTAAGCCTCGGAGTCTGAAAGGCCTGCTCGCACCTGAGCTGGTGGGCTGCTTAGCGTGCACTGTCGCTGGGTCTTTCCATGGCATTCCGCTGGCTTCCACAGGAATGGCAACTTGCATCCTTCACACACGGGCTCCATGGCTTCTGTGCGAAGCTCCACAAGCCACCGCAGCCGCCCTTGGCCAGGTCAGCCTTGGGAGTGGGCTTGGCTGTCCTGGTGCATGTGACCTGGGACATGCAGGGGCCGCACCCACACTGCCCGGAGACCAGCTGGTTGCCAGGCCACCTGGACAGGCGGGTCGGGAGGCTCCTGTCTGGCCCCAGCCGAGAGCCGCCATGCTCAGATGACCGACTGCTCCCGGCAGGTGTGGCTTGCACCCTACCCCTTTCCAGCTGAGGTCTTGAGGCTCTGTGTGCAGAAGTGACTTTAACGGAAGGGCAGGTGGCCAGGCCTAGGCAGGGTCACACCCTGCAGCCAGGACCGTGGGACCTGGCCCAAGCCCCATCTGCCCCAAGCTGGGCCCACAGGCAGCCTGCAAGTCTATCACAGAAGATTTTTGAAATTACTAGAAACTCTCAAACCTCTTACCAGTTTTACGATTTTCCGAGGCCCATGCTTGTCCTCATCCCTAAGTGAGCTCAAGGCCACAGTTGCGTTCTTGGAAAATGGAACAAGACGTGGCCCCTCCCAGGCCTCTGTGGGGTTGGAGGGGGGACCGTGACCAGTGGGGGCTGCTTTCTGAGGCTGGGCGCTGGGGTCAGCGGGACACACACAGGCAGGATTGGGGCTGGTGTTGGCTGAGAAACTACCAGTCACTCCCAGAACGGCAGGCAGGGCCTGCTGCTTGGAACTTTCTGGAAACTGTTCCGTAAAGGCTCCTTGTTTTGTGATGTGACTTAACTACACCCCAGGAAGAGTGCCATTTCCCACGCAGGATTCTGGATGCCCAGAGCTCCATGGGGACACGGCTGACACTGCCCTGGGAGGGGACCAGTGTGCCTCAGAAGCAGCCTGAATGGTTCACTTCGGTGGGTGGGTACCGCCTGTCCCGGTCCCCGCAGGTGCCCTCAGCCTTGCCACCTGTCTTCCTGTGTGCCGGGCAGGGGCCGTGCCGGGCAGGGGCCGTGGAGAGGCTGGCCAGCTGCGTGGGTACCCAGAGGCTGGTTCTCTAAGTATTTTGTGGGCTTCAGAGTGAATGACACCCCCAGGAGGGCTGATGGGTCTGCCTGCTAGCGGGGCCCTGGCCTCCCTGAACAGGCAGGCAGCATCCACCAGTGCCCCCCTCATGCGGGCACAACCATACTTCCAACTGTCACCCCCACCCTCACTGCCTGGAGGCCGACCCACGGAACACCCAGTGCCTGCCCCACAGGCGCCCGGCTACCTCTGCACACATGGAAACAGCCTCTGCCTTTTGTCTCCCCTCTTAAGTAGCTTCTATCAATTGGTGGGAACTTGTCCAAGAAAAATGGTGAGAGTGGGTTTTTCCCCCTCTACTTACATTTCTTAATCCTAACAAAATAATGAAGCAGGTAGCTCCTGACAGCTGTGTGTGGTTTTTTCTTTTCTCTGTCGGGCTAATCTGATTACCTAGGTTTGGAGTGTTTCCCGCCGGCACAGCTCGCTAATCACCAAGTGAGACTCTCCCACTCCCGGGCGCTGGTGGGGACAGTTCCTAAGCAGCTAATGAATCATGCTAATCAGAGCTCCATCCTGAAAATTAATACATTCTACTGTGACTATTTAAGGGAAAAATAATTATTGAGACTGTTCTCAGTAAATTATGCTTTGGACGTTGTAGACTGGAAATTTCGCCTCACTTTAAGATGTACTCTGGGTTTTACAGACATGTCCTTTTCTAAGTGATGGAGGGACCCGGACTTCCGGGGAGACGGTGTGCCCTGCTTGTCCTGCTTCCTGGGTCTTGGCTGCATGCACAGCGCAGCCTTTGCCCCCTCGTAGGCCTTCCCTGGGAGCGAGCGCCCAGCCTAGAGCCGCTCAGCCCCCCAGGCTGCTCCAGGGACGTGGGTCTCCTGCCTTCTTGCTGGCTGGCATGTCTCACTATATGGGGCTAAAAGGAGGTTTCTGACCTCACCAGTTCCTGGGAAGAAGGGTGTCCTGATGTTCTTTTAAAAGGAAACCCGTGGTGGGTGCTCCCTGCGGAACTGCTGAGACGACGGGCTGTGGCCAGGTGTCACTTTGGCACAGGACGTCAGCCTCCTTCACCGGTGTGCTGTGGGGCCCGGTGCCTGAAGTGGGTCTCAGCCACAAACACACGGAGCGGCCACGACACGTGGGGCCCTTCCTCCCGTCCACCTTCTCAGGGGGCACACAAGGGCAGAGCGTGCGGCCCACCAGGCCCCTGCCTTCCTCATCCCTGGGGTCAGAGTCCAGGAGGAACTTAGTCGTTCTTTTAGGACCCACGTTAGCCCATAAAAGGGCTAGCTCATGCCTTAGACCTGGGGCCAGGCATGCAATGGGGAGCCCAGCTTCTGGTGAGTTTTAATAAAATGCAAATGAGCCATCGCATGGCAGTGAGGGTGTGAGGTGCTCCTCGGGACCTGTTGTCCGGCCAGCGTGGCAGAGCAGGTGTTCAGTCGGCCACGTCAGCTGATCCGGCGCACCAGCTCCTAATGTCCGACCGCAGGCCCCCCGCAGCCCCAGGGGGTGGTCCTGGCGCCTGGCTCATTGTGGTCTCCTGGGCTGGGCGTTCGAGGCACAGGCAGCCTGGCCCAGTCCCATCCGCTCGCCCGGGCTTCCCGGGCGGGCCCAGGCTGCTCTGGCCTGCAGAGGGCCGCACTTTCCTCCCTGAGGGGCGGGCTGGGGGCCCACGGCACTGTGTGCCCGCCTGCCTCCGGCGCACAGCTCTCTCCCTCTAGGCGCCCAGTGTCTCAGAGCCTGCGCGCCGACAGGTTTCCCTCTGCCACCGGCCGGGCCCACTGTGCCCCGGAGCTGATCCCTCGGGACAGTGGGCAGGACGTGAGCGCTCCCCGGGAGCCGCGTGCCTGGGGGGCTGTCTTGTCGAGCTGCCACCACTCAGAAAGGTGACCTCCTGGCACCTGCAGGGTACCATCTCCGGTGGGACCCCACGCATCTCTGCTGTCCCTGCTTTTTCTGGAGGCCCCCCCGCGTGACGGGCACAGGCTGGTAGGTGGGGAGCCAGCCAGCCCCCTGGCACTGTCGGTGCCACACCACTGCCTCTGCCCTCAGGCTGGTGGGCGGGGAGACAGCCCAAGCCAGGCCCTTCTCTGTGACAAGAGTCTCTAGGGCACGGCCTTCCCTCCCCACTGCTGCTCAGGGAGTGACTGTGCAGCCCCCTTGATCAGGTGGTGGCTGAACCTGCTAGAGCCCCACAGGAAAGCCGCCTTGGCCAGGCTCCACATCCCAGCAACTGCAGCCTGAGGTCTGCATGGGGTGCAGCAGGGTGGGGGCTGCGGGGGCCCAGCTGGTGGACTCCGAGCCCACAGAGCCTGGCTCACCTCCCTGCACAGCCTGGAGAACCGAGTTCTACAGGGCCCAGTCGCCCGGCGTGAAGCCCCCACCTGCCAGCACGTCCACTCCATGAGCCTCTGCGGCCCCGGAACGGGGGGCAGCTCCCCACTTCTCCCAGCAGCGACCCCCACCCCAGACCTTTCTGTGCGACCTCCCGCCACCTGCCCCGCCTGCTCTCCCTCTGCCATGTGGCCGGTTCTCCTTTAAAGGGCACCTCTTCTGGGGAGCTCTCCTGGCTGGAGTAGGGGCTCCCGGAGCAGGCCGGGAGCACAGGTCCAGCCTCCAGGCGCAGCCCCCTCTGGGAGGAGGCAGCCTGCTCTCCAGAAGTCCCCAAGGCCCGGGGCTTCCTGCAATTTCTGGAGCATGGATGGTGCCTCTATGATAGATCCTCCTGGAAATGGGGGTGGGGGGCGGTGCCAATGGGCACCCTGATTCTGTTTGCATTTCCCTGACCTGGCGCAGCTGACCCCACTAGTGGGCTGGCTAGAGACCTGGGCCCCCCTGGGAGGCCCAGATGTGCTGGTTCGTCTCTGCATAACCCCCAGCGCCCCCCACCAGGCAGTGCCTCCCCCATGGCCCCACACGCAGGCCCCTGTGCCTGCACCATCCCTCTGTCCTCCTCTGACTCTTCTGTGTTTCCAGGCCAGGCTGCCCCAGGGAGCCAGCTTGCGAGTAGGCTCTCGGAGGGGAGGCTGCCTGAGGATGGCCCAGGGAGCCACCCAGGGAACCCTCTGAGCTCCCAGGCCCACGGACCTTCCTGCCAGGGGGGCCTCAGTGCACAGCCCCCTGGAGCAGAAAGGAGAGCCCCAAGATGTCTACTACAGCAGCCACATCTCCGTTGCGTCCCCAGGGCCTGCATCGGCCCCGCAGGCAGTAGATACTCCCAGAACCGTAGCATGTCCTGCTGACGTGTAACTTCTGTGGGTCAATACAGGTGTGTTAACATGTAAACTAGTATGTATGTGTGCATGTTGAATGTCAACTGTTCCCATGCGTGTGGATGTGGCCTCACCCTTCTTCACAGGCAAGATCTGGGAGACGTTGGGGGCGTCTCCCGCATCAGATGCAGGAGAGGTGCCGCCCGTCTCAGCTGGACAGGGTCCATTCATGATTGTGGGTTTGCAGCCAGATTCCTCCTGGGGTCCCGCTGCTGGTGTTCTGGACGATTCATTTTTCCAAGCTGTTGAGTAAAGTAAGCAGATTCATATGTTAATGGAAATGAAGAAACAGCTTATTCCAAAGGGAACCGTGTGGTTTATGAGCAGTGGAGAGGCCAGGCGCTATGCAGCCCATGCAGCCTCTGTGATCCCTGGCAGATAAGCGCTGTGTCCCTGTCCATCTGTCCAGACTCAGGCTGGCAGCACATCTCATCTGCTGTTTTCCCCACCGTCCAGAGAAGCGTGTCAGCGCTCGGGGCCTCTTCAGGGTTGTCCCGGGTTGTCCAGTTAATTAGGTTTGGGGGGTGGGTCCAGGAGTCCATGAGGGGTGCATTTCTGAGCTGAAGCTCGATTGGGACGGCAAACAAAGAGAGGGTCCAACCACACCCCGTTCTTGCTGGCCAGGGGAGTGGGTTAGCCGGCCCTTGGATTCCCCATAACGTGCTCTCATTCCTAGAACAGAACCTCCTGGTGCCGCACACACGCTCACATACACACGTCTGAACTTACACAAATACATGTGCACCACATGCCACAAGCACACAGTTTGTACGTGTCCATGTGCCCATGTGTACACACATCCATGCACTCGCCCTCACGTGTGCTTACAATACACAGAGGCACAGGTGTGGACGCGCACACACACCACCACCCGCACGTGTGCTCACAGCCACTTGCTCATCACTCACAGACACTTGTGGTCAGCAGCTTGGCACATGGGCACCTTGACCATGGAAGCACGCATGGCTCTGCTGAGCTGGTTAAACAGGGATCCACTGGGACCTCACCTCCACCCTTGGGACCCCTGATCATTTGGGCTGAGATGTGTCAGACCGGGGGGTTATACCAGTTCTGGCTGGTGCCATCAGGGAGCTGAAGCAGGTAGCTCAGCCTAGAGCCTGCTCCCCCCACAGAGGGCCATGTTGGGCCCGCATATGCACAGACTGTGTGTCTCTTAAGCACCCCTGGGCCAGGTGGCCGGCTTCTTCCTGTCACTTCCTGTCACATCCCTCCTCCACCATGACCCCTCCTCTGGGAACCTTCCCAGGGCCCTGAGTGGTTCTGCACAGCAGAAGACCCAAACCCCACCACAGGCGACAGCAGGGGGCAGCTGGGCTGTCCTGGAGGGAGAGGGAAGGGGGGCAGCCAGAGGGTTTCCAGGAAAGGAGAGGCCTAAGTAGAGGGAGGGGGCCAAGGTGGGTGGGGGAAGGGCAGCAGGTGGAGGTCAGAAGGACCTGGGCCTGGGCTCCCCCAGTGTCCCCGTCCCCTGGCCTCCTAGGGGGCTGCAAGAGTGGGGGTGGTTGCATGGAGGTCCCTTTGGACGTGCGGCACTCGGTGGTAGTGGGAAGGGCCAGAGAGGACAGCTTAGGAGGCGCAGCCATCAGGCTGTGGGAAGACCTGTGCTCCTGCCCCGGGGTCACCGGGGGGCTCACGAGTCAGGTGCGCGTGCCTTGTGATTCGCAAGGGTCCGTGGCGGTGTCCCTCTCCTCCTCCTCCCTGCTGGGCCTCACTTTACCTGCTCTCCTGATGGTGCCGCATCTAGGACAGCCTGGCAAGAGGCCACCGGGCTCCGCGTCCCCCTTTGAACAGGCGCCTGCATTCTAGGCGGCCCTGCAGCGTGTGTGGTCAGCCCCAGCCCCTTGAGCATTTTGCTGCCTCAGCGCTGCCTCAGGCGGGTGGTCTGTTTCCCAGGATGGCAAACTTCAGAGCAGTGGCCCCGGAGGGGGGCGTTACAGCTCCGTGGCTGAGCCAGGCACCAACAGTCCGCGGGGCCTCAGTGAGGGTCCCGGGAGCCGACGTGGGGGCCGTGCTCAGGTGCAGCAAGCGCTCAGGAAATGTTAGCTGATTCACAGAAATACGGAAGAGTCTCACGGGCCTTCTGAAGACAGCGCTGCGGACATCGGCCACGCGGCCCTGGGGCTGAGCTCCACGGATGTTCCGAGGATTCATAAGGAACTACATGTGTAAAGCGCCATCGCCTTCTGGGGTGTAAATGAGCTGAACAGATGGCCTGGTGTCCTGCTTGTCATTAGATCTGGGTGAACTTAGTGCCCGAATCCCTCAGACCCAGAGCTCAGCCTCACCCCGGCGGCCAATCTCTGGGAAGACCGCAGGCCAGGGTGGCTGAGCAGGCACACTTATCCTTGAGGGGGAGCATGCTTCCTGGACTCAGGGGGCTCCTGCTGGTCCCTGCCCGTGGAAGTGGGCACTCTGTTGGAGGGCTCAGCCGCCAGGGAGAAGCCCTGAGGGCACCCATGCACCCAGGTATGCAGGGACCACCGACGTGCTCCGGGGCCTGTGTGCGCTGGGGCAGCTCCAGGGCCTTGGTGCGGGGCCTCCCTGCTCCGGAGCTGTCCGTGGGGAGCGAGAGCATCAGGGGGCTGGCTGCAGGGGCTGGAGCCCAGACACAGCACCCTTCTGGGAGGGGCTGGCTGGGCCTGGCCAATGGCCTGGTGGGCTCCAGGGCCAGGAGGGAGGTGGCCTGCAGGTTCGATGGAGGCACATGTGGGCAGGCCCAGGGCAGAATGTCCTGGTGGCTGGACCCGACACAGAGACCCCAGCATGTAGGCTCGAGGATCCCGAGTTCCCATGGGCTTTACAGGCCAAGTTGGTGGGTCTGAGCTTTGATCTGGGGTCTGTGGGGAGCCACTGAGGACACTTAGGCAAGCAGCCGCCACAGTAGAAGTCCAGTTTTATGGCTTGCGGCTCATATGCTGTGTCCGGGCACTTTTCCAGTGTTTGCTGCCCTGTGGCTGTGTGCCAGGCACTGCACAGGTGCTGGTACCCCCTCCATGCCCACCCGTGGCTCCAGGACCAGGTGTCTCTGAACGCAGCCTCAGAGCCTGACCTGCAGTCTGGGCGCTCAGAACGGGGTCCCATGCCCAGCACAGGACACTTTTTCTCATGGCTTTCATTTAACCAGCTCTCTCGCTGGCATGCTGGGGGCCTGCAGCTGAGTCCCAGGACCCTGGAGTGTCATCAGCTCATCCCAGTTCCAGGGTCAGGCCCTGAGGCTGCTGGGGTTGCGTGAGGACGCAGGCCCACTTCCCAGGGCTGCTTGGGTGTGCACGAGGCACCGTGGGCCCTGGCCAGAGCCTGACACGTAGAGGTCAGTGAGCACCAGGCGCTGACCCCAGTGTGTGCTGTTGGTCAGTTTGGAGAAGGCGACCAGGAGCTTAATTTAGAGGCTGGAGGAGTCCAGGCTGTGGCAGGCCCAAGGCATGAATCTGGTCCTCCTGGTCGCACACCCCCTCAGCCTGAGCCCCAGGCAGAACCTCCACTGGTGGAAGGAAACCTGTGGGAGACGGCGAGGCACAGCCGTGCGTGCAGCCTCCCTGGATCAGGGGTCCTCCGTGGAGACTGAGGCTGTTGATGAAATGTGTGGGTCTCCTGCATCCATGTTCTCAGGAATAGATTCAAGATCATGGGCTGCCCTCCACCCATACTGGGCCCTCGCCCAAGGCAGGAGGTGCCAAGCTGGTATGTGCTGGGAGGCACTGAAGAGAGGGACTGCTCTGGAAAGAGAGGAGGCCACAGGGTGGACTCCAGGGTTGGTCTCTGGGCTCACATCCCCACATCTCACACTGCGTATCCTGAGGGACGCTCAGAGCCCTCACGCCTGGGAAGGTTAACCGTGGAATCCCCCACCTAGAACTGCCGTGGGAGCGATGTGGCCAGCGTGCCTGGCAACCACAGGGCTCAATGCTGACTGCCCTGATGGTGGCAGCCGTGGCGATGGCAGTGACGAAGAAGGTCATGACGTGGTGATGCTGGCAGTCGTAGGGCCGTGGGGGCGGGGGGTGGGGTCTCAGGAGCAGGTGACTGGTGGAGCTGAGCTGGGTGAGTGGGAGCTGAGATGAGACCCCAGAGCCTGTCCATCGAGGGGGGGAGGTGCAGGTGCCTCACAAGGAGGCCGGACCCGAGGGCAGGGTGCATGCCACAGGAGTTGTCTTGAGCAGAGGGCCCTGACGGCTCTGGGGGTGTCCAGGGAGCTGTGCAAAGCCAGGTGTGCAGATTGGGTGCATCTGGACCCAGCAGGGGCGTGAGCAACAGGAGGCTGGGCAGGCCTTTGTGCTGCTGAGGTTTATGACAGTCACCTGGAGGCACCTTCCCAGGTGATGGCCAGGGGCAGTCAGACTCCTCCCCTAGTCGGGAGTCCAGAGTCAAGAGTGTTTGCAAGGGTTTTTCTCCAGAGGAAAGCCTTGCCGAAAGTCAGTGAGGGCAGGGCTTGGGAGCTCACGGAGGCCCCTTGCTCCTGAGGACACTGGGTCTGCCCGAGCAGGGTGGGTAGGCAGAGACGACTGCAGCCAGGATGTCTGGCCATTGCTGCCTCTGGAATGTGCTCCAGAACTCAAGAACCTGTCTCTACCCTGCCCTTCCCAGGCCCTGTTTCGGGTGAGGGAGAAGGGAGAAGCGGGCCAGGCCCCTGGGACTGTGGGCCCCACTGGGCGTGAGGATGGGTCGGCACTCCAACGAGTGTGCGCCTTTGATTTCTTGGGCACGAGGCACCCAGATACAGGATGTTCTGTTACCGAGTGGCTGAAATAAGCATGGGATCTGTTAGAATCTCCCATGTCCAAAAGGGCAGGCACTTCCCCACTGGAGGGGTCAAAGGGACAGTGGGGCACAAAGCCGGAGACACAGGCACCCCCATCCCTGGGCTCATGGCGCACACCTGCATCCAGACCCTCTGTCTCCGGGCTGGAAGCACAGCAGGGTGACCCTACAGGAAGCTGGCGCAGGAGACCCAGGTCCCTTTGGCTGGGCTCACCACCAGAGGCTCCGACTGGGAGAGCTGCTCCCCTTGGGCCCCAGGTCCTGTGTGCATGGCCCTGGGAGTGGGACCTCCCGGGAGCTGGCTTGGCCTCAGGGCAGGTGCCCCCTTTGGCAGCCCCAGGCCTGGCCAGCACTTGCTCAGTGTGGGCTGTGTCCCCCACACACCAAGGGGCCCCTCTCCCAACAAGCACAGACTCCAGCTCTGCCTCCGGCCCACTGACCAGCTTACCACAGGCATTACTCGGAATTAAATCATTTGAAAACTCCTTTTAAGGGAAAACCACTTTCCTAAGCCCCTCACTATTGACCTGAATTGTTTTTATTATAATGTTGCTGGAATATGAGCAGACACTGAGCTGGGAGCCCTCACCAGACAATAAACTGGAATAAACCGAAACCATTTACACATTAAACACAAACAAAGCTACAAAACCAATAAAATTTAAATTTGCAGCATCAATTTTCCAGGGCAGATGTTTGGTGAAGACACCGGCTCCCGTGGTGCACTTACATGCCTGGGTCGGCTCCGCGTTCAAACTGCTCCTGCGTGTGATCTGAGGCACTTGTGCCATGGCTGCCCTCGCACAGGCACATGGCCTGAAATCGTGTTGATAACCAGGTGCCTTTGCGGTACGCAGACCTCACGTTTCACCAGTACCATCCTGGAGGCGCTTCAGGTGGGGGTCCCCATGTGCCGCCAGGGCCACCATGTACACGTGTAGATGACAAGCTTGCAACCTGATGAGTCCATGAAGAGGACAGAAAGACCCGTTGCTGTCCATGGCAGTGCTTTTTGTGAGAGGGCCTCTCCAGGGCAAGCGAACGAGTCGGGGCTAGCAGTGCCTCTGTGGGCCGTGCAAGTGGTCCTGGGAACCAGTGCAGGGATGCATCCCCTCCACACTCTCATCTCCAGTCCCTCTGGGGACACAATGCCCAAGGAGATTAGCTCCCACTGTGGGGCTCATCCTGGTGGTCACCAAGTGTTGTCCCGGAGAAACCTGAGTGGGGGATGCTGGGAGGACGGTTGGTGAAGGGCTCCTGTGCTCTGTGCTGGCCAAGCCCACTGCCTGAGGGGCCAGAGCGTGGGGCTGCACCTAGGCATGGGGCCAAGCCCCTGTGCACATACGGTGCATTCACGGGCACCTGCACCAGTCCTTCCCTACCCTGGTGGAAGCTCCCCGCCTCTCTGAGTAAAGAAAGGTTCCCCAGAGGTTCTCAATCTTGAGAACAGTGCCGTTTCCAGCACTAAAACATCCACCCATGTGTATAGACACAGGTCGGGCCTCAAAGTGAAGGTTCTCACCCCAGCCCTGCTGCAGACACGCTGGAATCCAAGTGAGGGTCCTCACCCACCTTGTGCGGGGGTGCACCCCAAATCTACCCATCGTCTGCATGGGTGCGCTCCAGCCTGGCCCCCCACTCTGCTTGGGAAGGGCTGTCCTTGCCTTCAAATGCACTTTACCTTGTCTTTTCTGGCTGTGTCCCCACTGCCCCTGCCAGGCCCCTGCACCCTGAAACTGCCCCACATCTCCAGTCCTGGTTTGATTTGCCCCGTGGTTTTGGTAAGCTGGTCTTTAAGCAAATTGACAGGAGCTGCCTGAACCCAGGGCCTGCATACTGGCTGATCCCCCACCCCTTCCTCTCCCAGGACTGGGACCACGGCGCCCTGCCATCACCTCCTGTCACTACCTCCTTTCCCTCCTTCCTCCTCCCTCCCTCCTAAGTGTGCACGCAGAGGGAGTCCCAGAGCGTGGACAGTGAGCCACACAGAGTCCCCAGCAGTGCGCCACAGAGGAGTGGGCAGCAGGCACCCTGGCTGACAAGCTGGGGAGTCTGTGCTGGCGCCTGGTGGTGTCCCTGGGCGCATGCAAGGTGGAGGGAGGCTTGGGGGAGAAGAAGCCGCACCCATTGCCCTCCATCACTCAGCTGGATGGAGCTGTTTGCTCCAGCCCAGGCCCCCTCTGGAAGGAGCTGCTCTCCCAGCCTGGGGACAGGCGCTTGGACACGGTGATGGGTGAGACCCCGCACACCTGGCCCACTGTGGGCCGAGGAGCCCCTGTGGTCATGGCACGTGCACAAGCCATGTGACCACTGTCCCCAGAGCCCAGCTAGCAGCCACTCACTCCTGCCCCCGCAGCTCCGTCAGCCGAGGAGCACTCTCCAGCCCTAGAGCTGCCCCAACAGCAGCACCAGAGATGAAGCCCTGACACGTGGTGGGAAAGGTCCCTTTGTCACTGGGACATGGTGGCCCAGCACCGGGCCTCCAACGGCCCCCAGCAGGACGAGGGCTTGGCCTGGGTGAGCAGCCACCCACGGTGAACAGGCGAGTGAGCCCGGCACTGGCCACCTGGCAGAGCTGGCCCCCCGCGCCCAGGCCGCAGGCAGGGACTTGTGACGGCATGGCCAGAGCCATCTCATGCATGTTTAGAAGGACAGACACGTTACCCTGGTCCAAAACATGACTAGTCCTTCTGATGGTCCTGTAATGGTGGTTACATGAATACAACCACTGTTTACTCCGTTATTCAGCCCCTGCTTCTACGGTTCTCCATCTGAGAGGACTGTCCAGCTGCCTGCCTACTGCCCACAGCCAAAAATGGAGGTGGGTTCCCCGGAAGGAGCTGGTGTGGGTGCTGCAGCCCGGGTGCCACTCGGGGGCCCAGCGGCCCCAGGCCCTCTGCTGCCGCCGCGCATCCCTGCCCCGTGGTGGGCGTGCCTGCCCTGGGATGGGCCCAGGGCAGCCTGGGCAGTGAGGCCCAGAGGCGGCCTGGTGGCTGTAAGACCCGCCTCGGACTCCCCGAGGTGCCCCGGCCGCCCGCCTCCTGCGGACCTCCCCCCTGGCGCGGCCCCAAGCCCCAGGGTCCCCCTCCTACCAACGGGCCACCCTCACTGCATCCAGGACGTGTCCTTCCCTGGCTTTGAAGTAGATTCCAAAGGAGAGACACAAGGTGGCTTCTCGAAGGAGGGGCCGTTGGCTGCTTCTTGAATCTGTCTGAAATGCCCTCAGTTACCACTTACTCTGTGACCGGTGGCCCAGCCGGACTTGGGGACCAGGGAGGAGCAGCAGCCTGGTCGGGCCACCCTGACTGACAGCAGGTGCTGCCCACTAGGCCTTCCCGTCCCTACACCTGCGTCAAGACCCAGCGTTGGGTGTCAGGCCATGGAGGGTGAGTCCCGTGTCCCTGGTGAGCAGCGGCTGACCAGCTCTTCCTTCTCTCCCACAGCACGAATTATCAAGACAAAGCAGTGGTGTGACATGCTTCCTTGTCTGGAGGGGGAAGGCTGTGACTTGTTAATCAACCGGTCCGGCTGGACGTGCACGCAGCCCGGCGGGCGGATAAAGACCACCACGGTATGTACGTGGCTGCCTCGCTTCCTGCGGGGCAGCGGGAGGGGGACGCGGCTCGGGCACCAGAGCGCCTGTCTCGGGCTTCCCTACACGGAGCGGCCGCCAGCCCTGCCCCTCCCCAGCGGCCCCGCCTGTCTGTCCCTGAGTGCGCAGGGGCCCGGGGGGCCGGCCGGAACCACGCTGCAGGGCCGTCAGCCCCCAGACAGACGATGATCTCGCGTGAAAGCGGCTGGTAGAGTTGTCTGGGTTCTGGGGCAGGTGTGGTCGTGAGCAGCTGGAGGAGAGCCTAGGGCCGCACAGAGGAGGGGCCCCTGTGACACAGGAGCGGGGAGCAGCCCCCAGGCGCAAAAGCCCCCGAGGGCGCTGTGAGGAGCCAGTGCCGGGAGCCAGGACCAGAGGAGAGCGCGGCCCTGGCTCCGGGAGCGCCCCGGGGGCTGGCTGCGCCTCACGCTCGGGAGCCCCTCTGCCGCAGCGGCTGCGCGACAGCCAGAACCTGAACTGGGCCAGCAGCGGGCTCGCTGGGTCTGAGCACGGTCTGGGCCCCTCAGAGCGCACTCTGGGTGCCGGGCTGTCCCAGGGAGGCGGCACTCGGTAGTCTGGGGGCTTCTCAGAAGACTCCCGTGTGTGTGGGAATCGGGCGGTCTGGCCACTCCCAAGGTCAGGGCAGCCTCTCTGGGCCTGGCCAGGGCACACCTGCTCACGTGTGGCTCTCCGTGCGGAGCGCAGAGGGCCAGGCTGGAGCAGGCATCCTGGTGTGCTGTGTGCTGTCTGGGCCGGCAGCACGGTCTGTCTACCTGTGTTCAGCGCAGAGGTCACGGCCCGCCGTCACACCTTTGCAGGGGCCGGGCTCTGCAGCTCATGACCCACCACTGGCCTCATGGCTCACAGGGGCTGGCGGGCTGCTGAGGGGTGGCTGCTGCCTGCAGGCCCATCTGAAAAGCAGCCAAGGTTTCTAGGGTCCCGTCTGTGTGCTGTTCCCAAAAGGCAGAGGCCTGGGGACAAGCAGACCTCCGGACAGCTGGAGACGCCACCCCTGGGTCCATGGCTCCAGGGTTCAGTGTGGGGATGCCCGGCAGGGCCCAAGGCAGTCTGTGTGCAGGAGGTGCTGACCGTTGGGGTCTTTGAATGAACACCTAGGGGAGGTGAGGCTTGGGGGAGGCTCTGGACTGCCCGTCCACTGCAGTGGGCCTGGGGGCATGGCTGTGATGGACAGGCCTGCATCCCAGGCCCGAGTGTGGCATTGGGGGAAGGCCCACCAAAGGGGACAACCTGGCAGCGCCTCTGTGTTCTCCCAGCTGAGAACTCGGGGCTTCCCGCCTCATCAAGCCCCCCGACCCCTTCCTGGCTCCCTGCACTCTGCTCCCCACCTCCTGCCCTCGAGGTTCTGGGGGACAGCTGCATGCGAAGGGCTGAGCACGCCCTCCTGCAGCCCTTGCTGCAGGCCCGGCCCCCTCTGGGCACGCTCCCTGACACACTCAGAGAACCTGGTGGGACCCGTGCAGGCGCTCCTTCTCGAGGGCTCACCGACCCAGGAGCTCGGCCCCACCCACAGCTTGGCTTCACAGCCATGAACCCTGCCCCTGGGCACCTGGAGATCTGTAAGCCATGGGGCGGGCTTTCAGTCTGCTGGGTCTGTCCAGCCCCAAAGCTGGCACTGGCTTTGCATGAGCTCACGTGCTTCCCAGCCCAGAAGACAGGCTTCCTGACGGGTGCATTCTTAGGCCAGCCTGCCCTGGAGAGCCCCTCTTGGCCCAGGTGCAGCGGGAGAAGCCCATGGTCCAGGCCGGGGAAGGTCGCCTGCCACACCCGCACAAGTCGGGGAGATGCTCCCCCCAGGTTCCCGTGACCCCCCAGGAGGGTGACAGCACTCATGCTTGGACGTGCAGCCTGCTTCCAGTGGGGAGAGCGCCTATGGGGCTCCCCAGACTCTCCTACAGCGTGTGGGTGGGTTGGTGTATCCCATCATGCGGCTGTGGTGACACTAGGGACCCAGGCAGGCTGTTACCTTCCTGGCTCTCTGCAGAGGGGGCTTCGGCTCTAGAATCCCCGGCCTGCAGTGACCTATTTTCAAAGCTTTCTTAAAAGGTGACTGAGCTCTTGACCCCTACGCTGTATAATCGGAACACATGGTCCCATCGCCACAGCTGCATCCTGGTTCTCTCACAGCCGGTCCGCACTGTGGGGTTTCACATTTCACTATGAATTGGCTTTCCATGAGATGGGCTTTAAGAGACCCTGGGATTAGTTGTCCACCTGACCTCTAACGCAGTCCCAGCTACCACGTGCTCAGCCCAGCACCCCTCTGGCCACAGCCACGTCTGGCAGTGACATCACCCCACCCCGCCTTGTCACACCCCGTGTGGGCCGGGGCTCCTTACATCCCTGTGTCCCCAACTGTGAGCTGCTGGCGGGTAGGCCCTGCTACCACATCCCCTCACTCAGACCAGACATAAAGGTGTGATTAATTGATTGATTGGATACGGACCCTAAGTCTGTGCTGAGGTTTGCATTTCCTAGATGGCTGCTCTCAAAGCGCCGGTCACCACCCCATTAGCAGGTTGTGGAATTAACTTAGTGGACCATGATCAGCATTTACAAGAAGGAAGAAGAAATACAATAAAAATATTAGAGTGTTCTGTGTCATGAGGGTGAATGCCATTTGGTGACATGCACACATGGTCACAAGGTGAGACGCCATTGTTACTGTGGACTGAGGAGATGGAACCCTGCCTTCCGGAGACCCCAGGCGAGGATCTGCCTCTATGAGGGTTTCACAGGCACTGCTTTCTCGCTCTGATTCTGCTCTGTGGACGTGGGTCTGCACCAGACTTGGTGACCAGGTAGACGTTGCGGGTGCTCCCCCCTCCGGCTCCTGCACCCCCGAGATGGGCTGTCCCTCAGCTTCAGGGTCCCCAGTGTCGCCTGGCTTGCCCTGAGCTTTGCAGCAAGGCGGTGGACGGGCACAGACAGGCCTGCAGAGCGCCTTCCTACCAGCACACAGCTCTCCCCAGGTGTGCCCCGGCCAGGACCACGCACTGCATGTGCAAGCAGTCAGGGTTTTGTCACGCTCAGCCTGCGGACGAAACATTTCATGATATTTATGTATTGCAAGATGCTTCTCTACCATCTCCTAAATCAAAATAAACCAGCTAGAAATCCATTTTTCAAAAGAGCTGTTGAGCACTACATTGGAATTCTGTACTGCATGAATACCCCATCATGGGGGGCGAGGAGCATTCAGTGGGGTGTCTGTAGTTCTGCTGGGAACTTGGATTTCATGGAATCGGCTCATTATACCAAAAACGCACTTCAGGAGATCAGAGATGCCAAGGGGTAGCTGCCATCAGTCATGTTCTTGCCTAGATGTCCAAACGCCATCCTGTCCCAGCAGTGCAACAAGGTGATGTGTGGACGGGCCACCCGGCCGTCTCCTGGAGACACTGGGAGGGGGGCACCCAGCTCTGCCCACCAGCACCTCCCTCTTCTCTCATCTTGTCATAAAGGGTGGCTGGCCTGGCCAGGCGGACCCTGCCCACAGCCCGCTGACTGGTTCTGGGGTCACCGATCCCTGCACACTGATTCACAGACCGCCCAGCACTCAGGTGGGTCCTGCTGTCGTTGGTCTGTGTTGAGCTCTGCCTGGTAACATTTCCTGCAATGCTGACTGTCAGTTCACCGCAGCCCTTGTCTGGGATTTAGAAGCCAGCCCTACGGGGAGCCCACTGCCCATCTCTACTGTTTCAGTGCATATGTAGGCCCAGCACCCAGTCCACCCAGGAACTCCTGCCCCTTAGCTTCCTGCAAGCTTGGGGCTGCAGAAGAGAGGCAGTCCTAAGAAGGCGCTTTTGCAAAATTCCAGCTTCAACTAGGAGGTCCTGCATTCCTGGATTCGAGGTACCTCCCGAGGGCCTAGGGTGTGTCAGACGTGGCCCCCACTGGGAGATCATGGGGAAGATAGGCTGGGGCCTCCTGCCTCAGGAGCATCCCCCGCAAGTGGCTCCAGGCCTCCCTGCACACGGCCCCGGATGCTCGCGCACAGATCTCGCAGGGGAATCCGTGGGAACTTCGCAAATGCTTGCACCAGGCTTCCAGTTGGAACACACAGAACATGTGTGCCTCCCACTTCTGCCATCTGGACGTGCCTGTAAAGTGACAGGGACATGAAAAGGGCAAATGGCACCATACCAGGAGCACAACGCATGGGGGAAGACAGAGCAGCACGGCCTGGAGGGGTGGGAGCAGGCGCCCTTGGGATGAGGGTCTCCGGGAGAATCCAGACCCTCCCCCTCATGCCCGGGAGGCACTGAAGGGGACCCCACCGCACCAAACGTGAGAGGCTCCTGAAAACGGGGGGCTGAGTGAAGACGGATGTCCCGTGGCTGCCGTGACAAGCGACTGCGCGCTCGGTGGCCACAGTGACCAGAATTCATTCTCACAGTTCTGGAGGTCAGAAATCAAGGCATCGGCATGGCCGCCCCCCTCTGAAGGCCCAGGGCAGGGGCCTCCCTGTGCACTCCAGCCTCCGGGGCGCAGGCGTCCCTGGGCCTGGGCCCACCCACCGCAGGCTCTGCCATCACATGCCGTCTTCCCTGCGTGTGCCAGCTCTCCCTCTCCATCCTCATGGAGGTGTCAGTCACTGCAGGTAGAGCCCACCCTAATGGGGGATAATTTCTTCACAAGATAGTAACTAACAACATCTTAAAAGACCAGATTTCCAAACAAGATCACATTCTGAGGTTCTGGGTGGACCTGAATTTTGGGGACCCTGTGCCACCCTCTGACGTAGCAAGCCCAAAGCAGAGGCTGGTGGGTAATGTGAGTTGGGGGCCCGAGGGCCCTTTGGGGAAGCCCACCATCTGGGCTCCACAGCCCACCGGGGTGCGGAGCGGTGGCCGTGGCGGGAGGCGGGGCGGGGAGGCTGTGAGCACCGCAGACAGGGCTGCGTGGCGACACGGGAGGAGGGCAGAGGGAGGGGGCCGCCTCTGCTCTTTCTCCCCGGGGGCTGGCCCTCCTCCGCGCTCGCCCCATCCAGTGGCATGGCTGGGACCTTCTGCAGACTCACTCCTGGGCCCGGGGAGCTGTGGCCATGCCGAGGTCACCCTGCTCTGCCACAGAGAGCCCCCAGGACAACATGAGGGGAGAGGTGCGGGCCAGCCCCCGCCGGCCAGGCCACCCCAGCGGGGCCCGTGCCCCAGAGCGAGCCATCACCCTCTGTCTCCTGAGTGCCAGGTTTGTGAACAGAAGAGACAGTCGTGGCTGTTTGAAGCGCTGAGCTGGGGCGCTGTCTATCTGTCGCACAGCAGCTGCTAACTGGGATAAGACGTTACTTAAAGGAGCATTAGGAAGGTAGAAAAGCACTTATGGAAATTACAGCATGTAAACTTTGTATAGAAACATGTAAAAGCACTCATATACACGTATACATGTATGTATGCACATGTGTGTGTATTTATACACAACTGTAGATGCCTATTTAAGTGTATGTAACAATTTCTTAAAGATCCGGTTGAATGTTTGGGACTTAAAATTTAGGAAATCTCAGAAAACCAACAGTGCAATTTTAAAAAAAGAAGTAGGAAATAGGAAAGGGGAAAAAAATAGATTAGAAGATTGATTCAGCGGGTCTGAAGAATATAAGATCCAAAAATAGACAAAAATGAGGAGGAGGAAATGATCAAAGAAATATCTTTTTTTTAATTCCCAGAACTCAAAGACATGGCTTCTCCTGGGAGAATGCTCACCAAGGGGGGAAATGAATGAATAAAGATCCACCCTAAGGTGTATCAGTGTGAAGTTTCAGTCCATCAGAGATGAAGAAAAAAAATCTAAAACCTCAGAGGGAAAAATAGGTCACATACAAAGACTCAGACATCAGTGCGTCTGGCTTCGTGGCCAAATTGCTCAAAGCCAGAAAACATCAGCAGGTTTTCCAGGGTCCAGGATGCAACCACGGCCCCGGAATCCCGGGACAGGCACGGCCATCGTCGGGGTGGTAGGGGAGGACACGGCGCACAGGTGCGGCCTGTGCGTGCTCCGGCCTGCAGTGAGGACAGTGGGACGGGGACAGCCTGCTGCAGCAGGAGGGTCTCCTTGGTGGGGCTTCTCCCAGGGAAGGGGCAGTGAGGACTCTCCCATGGATGCCTCCAGAGAGTCTGTGGACAAATTCCAGATGTGCAGGAAACCAGGGAGTGAAATGACTCAGTTGGAAGAAAGGAAAAACAATCTCAGAATACTCAGATACATGGGATTTCTGGGCCTGAGGGCCTGATTGAATGTTTCTTCTACTCGGATTCACCCCATGTGTTTATTAAGCCATCGGCCAGGGGGACCGAGGTCGCCACTGGGAAGTAACTCGCAGGGTGGACGCGAGCCCGCCTCCCAGCACCTCCCAGGGATCCTTCAGCCCGGTTCCCAGGAGGCGGTGGCTGAACCACGTTAGCCTGGAGACAGGTCCCAGCCAGCTTCTGGGAGCCAGCTGCTAGGGGCTTAGGAGCCCGGTCAGCGCCAGGGGTGAGTGAGGCAGGACCCAGGGCGAATGGAAGGGGTGGGCGTCCATCTGAGAGCACTGGGGCCATAGGGCAGCTTGGGAGTGGCTCAGTGAGCTGTGCTTTTGTGAGGCCAGCTGGCTTCCCTGTGCCAGGCTGGGGCAGGGCTGAGGTGAGATGGAGGGACCGGTGGTGTGTGATCTGAGTGGGTACGTGGCGGCAGATGGTGTGATGTGGGGAGGGGTGAGGAGAGGCAGGTACCAGCATGGACTGGTGCCCCCTCTGACTGCTCCTGGATGCCAGGACCAGTCCTGGCCTGCACACGGCAGGCAGAGCCCCACTGGGGGCCGTCAGGGGGCCAGAGCCTGTTGACGACAGAGGGAGGCCGGTGTCCCTGTGGGGCAGTGTGGAGGCCTCACACAGGATGGGGGTGGGCACCCAGAGTGTCCAGGCAGGTGGAATCCACCGTAGGGCGGCCAACCATGCGTGGGCAATGACAGGGGTGTGGCTCAGCTGACCTGTGTGGGGCCCCACCAGGGCCGTTCATCTCCCTCCCCAGAATGCAGCCAAGCCGGGGCTCTGGGGAGCCACTCTTATCTGCAGGGGGTCCCTCCCGGGCCCACGGGCACCCAGGAATCCCTGCAGCTCTTCTGATGCTGGTGGCATAGGGCCCCCTGTGGTGTGTGGAGGTCACATGGCCCAGTTGTCTGTCCCTGTGCGAGTCCTCCGTTTAACACCAGGAAGTAGCACCTGCCACACTCAGGCAGCAAGGGGACCCTTCACCTCCGAGCCCAGGGCTTAAGGAATGGGGCACAGTGTCACCCCTGGCCCAGTGTCCTGTGTCCTTGCTCACCTAGAAGCTGAAGGCCTCTCGTGTCCACCATGTGGCTATCTGTCCGTCACACCAGCGGCATGTTCCCTGTGTTCCTTGCACAGCCCAGGCCTGCCCACCCCTGGCACCAGAGCCTTGGCTCTGTCCCCAGCTTGAAGGGGCACCGTTAGTCCTTCCCATGAGCCCTGGCTTCAGGCACCGCACTCCTCCCTGCTGGCCATGATCTGTGGATAGAGTTATACTGACACCCACCGGTTGACCGTGCGTCCGAGAGGCATTTGGGGGCATTTGGTGGGTCCCTGCTCTTAATAAACCATCCCAGTAATTAGAAACTTTTATTACAGAGCCGAGTCTCAGCTGCTGTTCTGCATCTCATTCTGAAAAACCAATAAAAGAGAAATGGTTCTGAGCCTGAACAAGGCAACGTGGGGCTTTATTGACTAGAGGCCGCCTTTTGGCAGGTCTCCCCTTTCCCCTCTGGGAAGCAGGAGATGACAGGCCCTGAGATTCTGCTGGGGTTTCTGTCCATCTGCCCAGTGGGTGTCCTGGGCCTCCAGCAGAGGCCCAACCAGCCCTGTGTGTCAGGGCCTTCTGTGTGCTTGGCCTCTGGGGGCTGCTCATTTGCCGTGTCCTCCACCCTGTACAGCTGGTACCAGGCCAGTTTGCCTCGCTGTGTGGGGACGGCTGGGCTTTCCAGCCCCCGGGGCTCCTGTGCTGGCAGACAGGGCTTCCTCCTGATGACAACTCACAGGCTGCTGCATCCTTAGAGCTGTTTCCCAGGCGGTCCAGGGGGCACACCACCTTCTGGTCACCTGGAGGAAAGATGTGGCCGAGGAGGACTTGGGGCTCTGTGTGGACTGTTACCTGAAGTGCACACCTGGCTATGTCACTCCTGGCCCCACTGCCCTGGGACCTGGGATACAGGTAAGGGAACCCAAGCAGGGCCCTGGGGAAGCAGAATGGCACTGCTCAGCTGAGCAGGCATCCAGAGGAGGTGTGGCAGGCCCTGCTGGGGCGGAGGAAATGTCTCAGCAGAGCTCCAGAGGGGACAGGAAGCTGCCAGGTAGTCCCAAGTCCAGTTGACACCCTGTAAGAAACTCCTGCTCTGGGAATTTAAGAAGGTCCGTGCAGAGGGGATTAGCGAATACCCACCCTTCTCCTATCATGCCTGCAAACAAACAAGACGGATAATGATTTGCCTCTAACGGACAGACAGGATTTTCACCTGGAAGGCTGTTTTGGCTCTTGGGTGGGGGTCTGTGGCCAAGCCCCTCCTGCTTCTGGCACCTGCTCAGGGCTCTCCCCTCCTGCAATGGATGCCGGGCAGGGGGCTCCGGACATCCGTTCATCTCCCTCCCCAGAATGCAGCCAAGCCGGGGCTCCGGGGAGCCACTCTTATCTGCAGGGGGTCCCTCCCAGGTCCTGGGCCTCCAGCAGAGACCCAGTGCCCTGGCCGGCCAGGGCGGGAGACACAGCCCCAGTCACTGCCCGGGGGCACTGATTCCTCTTCCTGGGGAGACCTTGGTATGCATTGTCCCTCCTGACCCGGGTGCCAGGCTCTGCACTGTGTGTCTGTGGCTCAGGGCCACTCTTGCTGCTGGGCAGGGCCAGGCTGGGGAGACAGAGGAGCCATGGGTACTGTGAGGTCTGAGGCTGAGCGGCCCCTCGGGCTGGGCTTAGACATGCCGTCTGTCACCTGACACGTGATCAGATGGTGTTTGTGGTGGGTCCTGCTGGAGTCCCGGCATTGAGCAGAGCGAGGCCTGGGTGGCCCAGAGAGAAAGGCGCTGGGCTCAGGACAGGGTGGGGCGGCAGGCCGGAGAGGGGAGCACCTTGGGTGGCCCGTGTCCTTGTGAATGCAGTGTCCTCCCAGAACAAGGGTGTCGGTCAGTGCGGGAGGCTCCAGGGCCACGGATTCTAACCCTAGAACCCGCGGGAGACAGACTGGACAGTGAGTACTCAGTCAGGGCTAACCCAGTACCTGCACCCGTAATTCTGTCCTCTGCGTGAGTAGCGACAGACCCTGAGCCGTCGGCCGTCCGCCCTGTGCCCCCCCGGCCCCTGCTGCTCATCCCCCTGAATGGCTGGGCATTGTACCGGATTCTGTGTAAACAAGAACGTCCGTGCTGAGGCTGTGAGCAGTGTGACATTCCTCATTTTCTCAGCAGAAATGAGCCCAGAGACGAAAAGTTGCTTAGGCCCAGCCCACCTCATTTCTGCCGGCACTTCAGGCCAGCTTCGTGCTGGGAGAGGTGGCGGTAGCTTTTATGGTGACTGAGATGCATTAGTCCCAGTTTTCCTTAAAACAGTTGTTCTTTGAACCATTTTAAGTAACTCAGTGGCGGATGGTGGAAATGGGAGGAGACGTGGCCCTTGGGAGGCCCAGAGGACTCAGATGAGCCCCTCGCCGTGGGTTGTGTGTTCCCGGCACCACACAGTGGACAGGCAGCCTGCCGAGAGGGCCGGGCCCAGGCCAGGGATGAGCCCCGCCCGTGGCCTGGGAGGCTGCCTTCTGACCAGCTTGTCCGTGCCCCGGGGCGCCTTCCCAGCCCTGCGTGGGCAGCCAGGTCACATGATGAGTGTGACATGGGGCACAGTGTCACCCCCGGACCAGTGTCCTGTGTCCTTGCTCCCCCCCGCCCCCACCGCATCCATCCTGTCTCCCTGCTGAGTGTTGCACATCTGGGATGAAGCACCCACGCCCCCTGGATCCTGGGCAGCCAGCAGGCACCCCACAAGAATCCCTGCAGAGGCCACTTTTTGGTGCCAGTTGGGCCAGTGAGGGTGGCCGTTGGTTAGAATGGGGTCAGACTGTTGAGTAGGTAGAAGAAGATGCTGGTGCTGGGGGACAAGGGCCTGGGCTCTGGCGTCCCCAGCTCAGCCCAATGGGTGGGGCTCCGGGAGCTTAGAGTTTACAATGGTTCTGAGCTCAGCAATCCTAAGGGAACCCTGCCTTACTTAGAACAAGCTTTGCACCCCTAGATGAACCTCCCAAGAACAGCCTTGCTGAGTGGGACACCCTGCCAGGGCGAGCCCCAGGCTGCCCCGACCCACCACCTCCCCATAGCAGGTGCCTCTTCGCCAAGAGGCCTCCTGCAGTGCCAGAGGTAAGGGGGTCCCCTGGGACTGTGGGATGCCCCTATGGTCCTACAGGCATGAGGTTGGTTATCTTGTCACCAGTGAGTGAGTGGTAAGAATGGATGAAGTTCAGAGTGATCCTTAGTTCCCAGGGGAGCTATTTGAATTAATTTTGTTTTCTGATTCCAAGTTTCATAAACTCATTGGGCAGAAATACAAAGTGACCAAAAACATGACTTTCTCCTGGTGGTTTAATATGTCCTATAATGTTGTAAATGGCATTGCTTTGTGATTTATTTCTTCATATATTTTCATTCATAAAGGACAAGGGTAAATAAATTCAGTCCTTTACTGTGGAAAGTAAGATCATATATGCAAGATGGGACAGTTGGTCTGCACGCCCGCTGCAGACACGGACGGGGTGGAGATGCCTTCCTGACCCAGTGGGGCTCTGTGTTTCCGGCAGGACACCCACCGCCCAGCCTGCCCCTCCGGTCTGGGTGCTGGACCTGGCTCCGTGGCCGTGTGCTTCAGAACACTGTCCTCTCTGCATGCCCGTGCGTGACCTGCCGGCTGGGCACCAGCCCTCAGGAGGAGGGGCCTCTGTGTGCTGCAGTGGGAATGAAATCCAGCATTTGGCACAGATGTTTGTTAAAGAGCAGCCTTTAGAAATGAAACAGGAGAATTTGTGTCTCGATCCAAATTACTTTAAATGTCAACTTCCCATTAAACCCGAGATATATGGGGGGACGTAGGACTGGAAGTGTATCACCGTGGTCATGGCTGCATTCTATCCCCAGGGCCCATCATGCGTCTTCTGCCCCAAACCAGGGCATTGCTCGGCCCCAGCAGACAGTGTGGATGACTGCACAGCACGCACCTCCTGGAGGGACTGAACCTATTCTAGGGCCGCTGACCTTGTGCTCTGTGCTCTCTGTATAGGGTCGTCAACCCCCCACAAGAGGACAGTTCACACATGGGTAGGTGACCCTGCAGAGGTCATCCTAATCTCTCTGAGCCTCAGTTTCCTCATCTGCAGAGAGGGCAGGGGTGCCCAGGGTCTCTGTAGGTGAAAGGATCGCTGCCTTCCTCCTGTGGCCCCTGGTGGAATGTTCTGGAGTGCTCACGTTGTCATAGCTGCATCAGAATGAAGCCGTGCCCCACCCCGTCTGGGAAGGCCATGGGTGCCACACAGAAGGAAAGCCCCAGGGTGCCGGTTCTCTGCTGCCCCTGTCAGTTTCCTTGGCTTTGGGTGCACCTGGCCTTGTGCAGTCGTGGTCCGCGTGGCTTCCGGTCTTTGTCGGACAAGGGTTCAGTGATAAAGGAGCATTGCTTCCCTTTTCCCCATACCCGTGGCTTCCACACCACGAGGAAATGAGCGTCTCCCATGCAAGGAGGAGAGAGGAAGGTCTGGTGCTTGTGCCAAGTCAGTGGGGACGTAGCCGTGGCTTTCTGGGCTCCCGTGGCCACAGACTTGCTGTTTGCTGCGCAGCCTCTGCCCGGCTCCCCGTTTCAAGTGTCGTTGGAAATAAGAACAAACGGCAATAGCATCGCCACCTGGAGAAAAGAGACACATGTGCTGAGGTCTGGCAAAAGCCCCAGGAGGGCATTGCAAGACTGGACGGGCCGCCCCTGTCCTAGCCTCAGCCCCGTGACGACAACCCCTGGAATGCAAGCCGTGGCCTCTCCATCTGGCCCAGGCTTGACCTCGGGGCCTAGAGGCTGCTGCAGTGATCTGGAAACAAGCAGGAAGAGGTGGATGGGCTCGCCTGGGACTCCTGCCCTCCCACTGTGCAGGATGCCAGCAGGCTGGCAGGGGAAGGTGTGGGCAGAGGCAGCTGGCTGGAGGGGGCACTTAGCAGGGAGAGCCCCTCACTCGGGGCAGGAGGAAGCAAGAGCCCTGAGCCACCCCAGCTGTGTTAACACTCATCCCTGTTCTCAAGGGCAGAAAGCCTGACCTCACAAGTGGGATAAGACACCACTGGGAGCCGCCTCCCCCACTTGAAAGCTTGCTGGGCATTGCATGAAGATGGGGGGATGTCCCTGCAGATCACTGACCTTGCGGGCAGCCTCGGGCAGCATGGCCCACACCCCCGGGACTGAGAACAGGTGAAGACTCGCTGCCCAGCGATCAGGTCAGGAGTTGCCTCTACCTGTTTAAAAGGGAATAAAGAAGCAATGAAACTAAAATCCAACATGAGCCTGTGAAAAACATATACTGTCTATGGAAAGGAAGACTTCCTAAAGATTTAAAGGCAGCGTCAGCTCTGGAAACAGTGCTCTCAGTAAACATGGCGCTTTGGAGACATACGTGTGTTGACGTCAGAGAGATACAAGAGGCTGTGGCCCGTGAGATTCAAGAGCCCGGGGAGGGACAAGCACAGGCGTGTCAGAGCAACTGAGACGTGTGCCAGCAGCGGCCAGGGAAAGAAACGTCACTGCAGAAGCCAGCACGGTCCTGTGGGCCAGCCTCATGCTGGCAGGGACTACATGGAAGGCAGCAAGGGATGGCGCGGAGAAGCCAGTAGGTGTGGAGGGCAGTGGGTAGACGTCCAGCCTAAGAAAGGTGCTCCCGAGGGGAAACTACAATGGCAGGAGCAGGAGAATAGTGGGATTGGGGTGAAGACAGTGTTGGAAGGCAGCCAGAGAAAACCCCCAGTCAAAACACCCCAGACCTGGGCACCCCATGGCCGTATCTTCAAATTGAAGGGATGGAAGAAAACTGCCTCCTAACCATGCAGGTGCTGTCAGAACAACAAACAGATGGCGATGAGAGGACAGGAGTCCCCAGAGCCTGCAAAGGCGTCCCCGCCACCCTAGAGCTCAGTGAGACCCAGGGCCCGGAAAGGGCATCTCGTCCAGGGGCTTGGCTGAAACGTGGTTCTTCTTACTGACCCAGTCCTAGTTCTGGCTGTCATGTGTCAAAGGGAATAGACATGATGGTTTATTGTCACAAGGGTTTGGAAAGTGCACACCCCAGCCTTTCCTGGAAGAGTGAATGAAAGATAAACTCTTTGCCAATCAGAGAAGTAAAAATGCCGAGCTAATGATTGAAAAGGTCACATGTAAGGTTAGTAGTAGCTAGTGATATAAATCATTTCTGCAGTGTATTATGACATTGAGCACAAAATCTACAACACTCCTGTTTAATGTCCTCTGTATATTGTGAAAAATAATTGTGTAATCATAAGCTGATTTGTAACCTGGTTAAATTAACCAAGGGTGTAGGGTTAGCTGCATATTAAGTCACTTAACGCCTCTTCATGGAATGAAGGAGCCATAGTGACCTAAGTCATTAGAAAACCGGCTTAATCATAGGAATTCTTAGTAACAGAAAGGCCACCGCTAACACAAATAACATGGTTTCCTCTAAACCGTGGCGGAAGAGAGAGCGGTGAAACCACATGTATGTAAATAATGACTCATGAAGGGCACATGACCAGAAATCAGTGTGGAACGTGCTGTTTAGGCAGAAATGAGCTATCAGTGGTGACAATAAGTGTAAATGGGTTAGCCTTCTCTACTGAAAGGCAGAGACTGTCAGATCAGGTTTTTAAAATAGTCATATGTGTGTTGTTGCCTTCTAAGGGCACTCCCAAAAACAACAAAAAGTTTAAAAGCAAAGATTAAAATAAAGATACACCAGGCAAATGAGATAGAAAGGAAATCATTAAATTGGAACATGTGTCCTGTATTGATACATATGTCTGTATGATTATTAACACATATTGATAACACTTCAAACTAATAAGTGGCACAGAAACCCTTATGCACTGATTAGCATAAGTTTATATGAAGCAAACCTGATGGTAAATAAGATGATCAGAATTCGTTTTTAATTGGAAATTTAAACAATTCTAAATCTGTGTTAAGGTCAAGCAAACACTCCCAATAACAGCAATAAAAAGAAACAAGGCATAGATCCTTTGAGTAACAAAAGCCCCAAGATTTAATTTGCAGCTACATACTGAACATGACGACATAAGAGCAGGCTGCTTCCCGTTTTCTGTCATTTGTGAAATTGCTACACAAATATTCATGATCCACCTCATGAATTAAAATTCAGTACAAGGAGGAATGTGCTGGTCGGTCTTCTCATGCTACAATGTACTCAAAGCTGTACCAAATAGAGTAATAAAGCTAGCAACCAGTGCCACCTTATAACTTTCGGCTCGGGGTGAAATAAAGCCCAAGCCCCTCCATGGACACGTCAGGGTGGGCAGTCAGGCTGCCAGGGCCCATCCTGGGTAGAGTGACCAGAATCTGCTTAGCTCAGAGCGCGTCTCTCAGCTCTTGGTCTCCGCATCTATAACATGGACAAAATACTGCGCCGTACTTTGTAGGGCCACTGTAAGGACTGAAACAGAACATGAACCCCATTTGGGCAGGGCTGGCAGGCACCAGACAGTGAAGGGCCACACTTCAGTCGTCGGGAAACCTCCCTGAGAATGGACAGAGTGACACGGTGTGTCCGCAGGCACCGGGAAACGTGGGCTCACTGGCATGCTCCTGTCCTTAACTTCCTTTTTAAATCCAAAAAACTTAAAATGACCTCAGCTATGGAGAAAGCCACCCTCCAAAAGAGAGGAGCAAGAAACTATAAACATGAAAAAAGGATATTAATGAGTTTTAAAAAGAGAGGCATGGAATGGATCACTGCATCTTTGGCAAACTATGAAAATGTGTTCTTGCCTCTGTCATGTGTAATTTTCCTTTAAGTTACAAAATAAATCTCCAAAGGAGGAAGGGAAGATATGTTGACGTCTCAGATCGTCCAAGAGTACACGCAGAGCTAGTGTATCGGTCGCCTGACCTGGAGACGGGATGAAATGTGTGATTTCCTAGGGGAAAAAATCCCCACAAATGACTAGAGGAGCGGAAGGACGTTGGCATTCAGCAGCAAGAACCCCGGGCCGAGCATACAAGTGTCTTTTCCCCAGACACTGGGACATTGGCCCAGGTCACTTTAGGAACTAGTGGAACTCTGATGCCAGAGGTGTCCTGAAAGGTAATGCGCAGCAAAGTCATTTTGTCCAGCAAAGACTTAGTGTGCAATGCGGGCTGGCGCTGTGCCAGGTGCTGGATTCGTTCCACCTGTAAAGTGCCCCCGAGGCCCCACATATCTGGTTAGGGTTGCGTTTACTCCGTGGGGCCCCTGCCCCCAGAATGTGCATTCTCTCGTGGCCGTGGTGACCGGGACACGTCACTGTACCAGCGTAATGTTAACAGCATGGCTGGATTCTGCTGTCCTCCAAAGGACAAAGGCCACCACACAGTATGTTTATATGAGGAATGAAACTACACTTTAATGTTCAGAGTCAGGTCAAATGACAAAGCCTATCAGGGGTGAAACAAAAAATACGTTGCAATTCCATAGATGAAAAAGGCACCAGGTGGGCACCACCCCGACTCCTCAGAGCAGTGCCACGTGGACTAAGCATCAGCAAGGGGGCCTCCGAGTTAAGCTGGTGAGGAAGGTGGCCCTCCCTGGACCTAACGTCCACCTGAAACCAGAGCTGATGTTGCCCTGCAGGCGGACCCCCGCCCTGTCCATACCGGGACCCAGGCTGTTGTGCGGCAGGCCTGTGGCCGCGCCTGTGACTGGTTATTTTTGGAATTTCTGGCAAATGCAATCACATACATATTTGATATGAGAAAGTGCTATCATTATTAGTTAACAGGTGAAGTAAACAGGTGCTTCCAAACTGCTAAAGAATCAGCTGAAATGCCCTGAAAGTGAATTAAGAGTTTCTTAAATTGGACCAACTGTGACGATAGAAGGGTCTGTACTTGTGTCCCACGGGGAGGTTTCGCAGGTATGAACAAGCTATCTAGACCACAGGTCAGCAAACTATGGCTGTCGGCTGCAGTCACCCCTTAGCTTATTTTTGTAAGTAGTTTTATGAGAACCCAGCCTTGTTTGTTCTTGCGTGTGGTCCAGGGGTGTGCTCGCTGCAGTGGCAGAGCAGAGTAGTCACAGGAGAGTCTTTCCGTCCCTCAAAGAAGGAAATACAAACCACCCGGCCGTTTGTAGCTCGCGTGCACCTACCCCAAGCTAGAGTAATGAAAGTTCACCAGCCCTGCCTGCCCGGATGTGAGACTAGAAGTCACCTGAACGTGTCACTTAGGAGGTGAAAAAACGAGTGAATTTACAGATAGCCTTCAGGAAGAAATGTGCCTCTTTGCACACGGACAAGAGTATGTAGACAAAAGCTGGTTGCCTTCTTACTTTGAAGCAAATATGTTCGGAAAATGTAACAGTTTAACTAAAATAAGTAAAATATGGATAAGTCTGAGCTCTGTTAATAACAGCAGAAAACACAAGTAACACAAAATAACCTGAGTAAGAGAAGGTTGGTCATCTGTTTAATGGCAAGGCTTTACATGAGGGACATGGAAAGCCTTGAAAGAATAGACAGAAGGACCTCTTGGTTTGATAAGGTGAAGACCACGTGTGAGATGCTCTGTTCTTTGTAATTTAATTTTTAATTTAATGCAAATTCAGTGAAATCTCCAGTGAAGATTTTTGGAACATTGCAAAATGATTTTGCATTTTATCTCAGAGTGTAAATTAGTCACACTGTGGAGGAGGCTGCCCTGGATGTCCATGCTCCCTGGGTGGACACGGGCTTAAGGGCAGCCTGCAGACAGCCCAGCCCCATCTGTTCCCACCACTGCCACCTCATGAGTCAGTGTGAGAACGGTGTTTGCCAAGTCCCAAGAATACAGTTAGAACCTAGCTTTTCTTATAGCTCTCTTCTGACCCACAGGGCAGATCAATGGCCCTGAAAGGAACCTGGGCCTCACTGGACGTGCAGTGCAGTGACGTCGCCAGCCAGTGGGGAAGGGGGTGACTCTGCAGTGGGCGTTAGGAAAACTGGCTTCATATTTGGGAGTCAATCCAAGTTGAATCCTTACCTAACACTGTTCCAGGTTAAATTCCCAAGGGATTGCAGACAAGCATGCATGACAAGCAGAGCCAGGAGATGGCTAAGAGAAGGGCCAGGCGAATATCTGAGTCCAGGGAGGAATGATGGCTGACAGTACCTGACTCTGGACACCAGACACTGTTCTAAGCAGCTGCCCACATCGGCCTGTTCCAGTGGACCAGCACCCGTGAGCACAGACTGTTCTCCCCCTTTCGCCGATGAGGACACTGAGGCACGGGGTAGCCAAGTAATGCCCAGGAGGTCGCCCGGGGACCGAGGGGCCCGCCCTGACCTCAATACCCCCAACTTGTGGAAGCCACACACGGCTGCAGGAGAACGGAGAGGCAGACCACAGGTGGGGAGGCCGGGGGACACGCACAGCAGGGGGCAGCCCCTAACTCTGAGGAGGCACAGCGTCCAGACAAAGATGTGCACAGCCCACCAACAGACCTCCTGAAACACGACGGGAGTGGCCCAGAAAGGAATAGGGAGAGAGTCACGGTCGGGTCAGCCAGCCAGGCACAGGGCAGGGGCTGCTGGTCAGGGCCGACGGGCGGGTTTGTTTTCATTTCGTTTCTGTGCCTCAAGAATGATGCTGGTTACAAGAATAATTTGCCAATCTCTCTGGAAAGTTCCCAGGTGACATTCAGCAAGAGAATCAGAAATAAATGCTCAGGCTGCTTTGGAAGACAGCCTGGCAGTTGCTCGAAAAGTCAAGCATTGAGTTATCACGTGACCCAGCCATTCCCCTCCAAGGTACACGCTCAAGAGAAGTGAATACACATCCACTCAAAAACGTGTACATGTGTGGCCACAGCAGCGTTATTCATAGTAGCCAAAAAGTGGAAACAGCACAGACGCCTACCTGCTGAGGAATGGATAAACACATGGCAGTCTGGCCGATACGAGGGACACGCGGCGGGAGAGGGAGGGAAGCCCTGACACACGCTGTGGCCGGACCGTGAGGGCCTCACGCAGGCAAAGGAGCCAGACCCAAGGCCACATGCTGCGTGAGCCTGTCTGTGGGAAGTGCGGCGTGGGTACGGCCGCGAGCCGGAGGGCGGACGGTGCTGGGCAGGGCTGGGGGAGAGGGGCGTGACTGCTGATGGCCCGGCTTCTCCTGGGCAGGTGAAAGGCCCTGAGTTGGCTGCGGGGGTGGTGGCGTGGAAGTATGAAGGCTCTAAATGCCACGGAACAGACCCTTTGGGAGGGCCGTTGTGTGGGGCGTGAGCTGCATCTCCACGAAGTTGTTAGAAACTGCTGATGGACACAGACGTGTCCTCCTCCACCCGGTCTGGGGACTCTGCCAGGCCGTGGCCTGGTGGGACCGCCACACCCTCCACTGCCAGGTCAGTGCAGGGACATGGCCTGGTCCAGCCCAGAGGCCCAGCCTCGGCCACACAGAGGTGACCTCCCACCCCCAGGGCCGCTGGACCCTGACACCAGGAGTGGGGTTGGAGCTGAGCTTCAGGAGCGTGTGGCCGGCCCCAGCCGCAGCGGGTGGCAGCTCGCAGGAGGCAGGAAGGATGCTTCCGATGCGTTTCCCAGCCCCTGTCACCCCAGGGCCCCTGATCGCTTCCACCTGTGAGCTGGGACTGATGTGCCACAGTCAGCAAGGCCGTGGTCCTCCAATGCCGGCCGGCGTCCTGCTGTCGGGGCTGCAGCAGAGCTGTGCTGGATTCGTGCAGGCGAGGGACAGGCTTCGAAGGCCAGCACTGCCCCTGGGTGGAGGAAGAGGAGGACAGGGACCTGAGGCAGCACCATCCTGCCTCCCTCAGCACCCCCATTCCAAAGACCAGGAGACTCTCGGGGGTTAAAGGCCACCCTTGTGGCAGAGAGCTGGGGGGACCTGGGCTGAGACGACATCCTGCCTGGGCACCTGCAGCGTCAAGGCAGCGAGGGTGGCTTCCAAGGTCAGGGGGCCCTTACTGCATTAAGTATGAACCGCGAGGGGACTTGGGGCCAGGCTCAGCCTGGGGAGCTCAGGGTGCTAGGTGCCAAACGAGGGGTTTCTCTCTAGGGCAGAGGCATTGTTTGGAGGGCCCTCCATGGAAGGGGAAGGGAGCTGTCGTTTAGGAGAGCCACTGGGGGCCAGCACATCAAAGCACCCAGAGCAAACATAAACACGCTCGTGAGTTGGGGCTTCCTCCGAGGGGTCTGCAGGCCCAGAGAGGCCCCTGCTGTCTTGGCTGCAGGCTGGGGAGGGGGCTCCCGTGGTTGGAGGGAAGCAGGGACTTCCCGATGTCCATGTTATATTGTAAGTCGAGGTGTAACTCTCAGCAGGAAAGCCCGTGTATTCTTTCTAATTGAAGTGTGCTTGAATCACTGTTATGTCGGCGTCAACACGGTGATCCCCATGGTGGCTCAACAGTCACACCTTGTTAAATCCTCACCCTGACTAGTGCAGTTACGTCTGTCAACACAGGAAGACGGTACAGAGCTGCTGGATGGACTCTCCGTGCTCACTTCCAACCCCGTGGGGAATTTATATTGTCCTTGAGAGCTGGTACCTCCTTGGCCCCTTCACCTGTGTAACCCCCCACCCCTGCCCCAGCCCCTTACTTCCCAGTCACTTCCCAGTGTCTGTGAGTGGAAAGCACGTCTCCACGGATTGTGGCCTGCAGACCCAGGCAGCCGTGCCCGTCGGCCCCCTGCCCCCCGGCAGCCCTTCCCCAGGTGTGCCCACTCCCACTCGTGGGCGCCCGGCATTCCCCTCACTGCAGCCAGGGCGGGCGAGCGTCGGAGCGGCACAGGGCGGCTGCCCCTTGCTGGTGTCCCTGGGAGGGGGTGGAAGTCCGCACACGCCTTGGCACCGGGCCTTCCTGTCTGCAAAGGCGGCTGACATGGGGAGCCGGAAGGTGCCCTGCACTTTCTCTAGACACTTTTCTAATTCAGATGATACGTGCCGTTTCCTTAGCTGGCTTTTTCACGCAGGGTCTGTGTGTTTTCTGTGCTGCTTAACAAATTCTTACAAACATGATGACATAAAACAACATCCGTTTGTTTTCTCACGGTTCTGCCGGTCAGAGGTCCAGCAGGGTGTGGCTGGGTTCACGGCTCAGGGTCTCTAAGGTGGGGGTCAAGGTGCGGGGGGCTGGGCCTCCCCCGGGCACTCTGGGGAAGGAGCCAGCCTCGTTGGGGTTGGCGGCAGGCCAGTCCCTTGTGGCCACAGGACTGAGGTCCCATTTCCTAGCTGCTATCAGCTCCTAGAGGCCACACACATCCCGCACTGTGCTCACAGCAGAGCTCTGACCCTCCATGGTGGGCAGAATTTTAAGATGGGCCCAGGGCCTCTGCCCTTGGTGTTACCTTGGGATTGTGTGACGTCACTCAGAAAGGGAAGCTAGACTGCTTAGCTAGTCAATAAACATAACGTTCTTACAGCTGTCAGCTTGCATAAAATAACAAGACCCAGTCTGGTTCTCTCTGAAAGCCAAGTGGGAGAGCACACACCTTCCCCAGCTTGGCTCTGGCGTGCCCAGCCACCCTGTCCCCCAGCTCTCTGCCTCACGGCACTGAAGGGCCGCACGAGCGCTGGCAGTGTGCGTGCCCACGATGCCTGCCTACAGCGATCTGCTGCTTGCCCCCAAGAAATGCACCTCCCGGGGCCGCATCCCCGAGGGCAGGCGGGAACAGTTGCGAAGGTGGGCTGGATCTACAGCAGCCCATTCGCATCCAGAGATGCTGTCCTGCTTGGGCTCAAGACTGAGAAGCACACCGAGACATCTAGGGGATGGGCTTGCGCTGGCTGTGACATTCCCCGGGTTTGGCCCCAGTGCCCCGGCTCTCATGTCCTCTGGGTCTTGTTCTCACCCCCCTGCTGCTGTTCTCCCCCCACCCCCCCTCCACCCGCTCTGGGTGCAGTCGGCTTGGTTTTCACCACACACGCCTCCTGTATTCCTGTGCGGCTCAATTACCTCATGATCTATGGCGGCGGTCTCCAGCCCGCGCGGGCGGGCGCTGAGTCAGCGGGAGTGCCAGCTCCCGCGAGCCCACCTCCTGCCTGTCCTCGGACCGTGCGGCGCCCGCTTTGCAGGTGGGGCCGCCTTATCGCCTCCCAGCCCCGCGCACCCATCTTGCGTGCTGACCGCCCTCCCGCCCTCTGGCTTGATCAGCACAGCGGGAAGCTTATCCCGTGCCCACCCCGCCGGCCCTGGAAAAGGCGATGGCTTAGGGTGTTCCTTAGCAAAAGGCCTAAGGGTGGCTCTGCACACTAGAGAACCCGGTGAGAGAGGCCGCACCCGACCGGTGCCAATGCCATCACCCAGCCCTCGGGATGGCCGGACGGTAGGCCTGGGTCCCCCGTGCATTGGGATGGCAGTGCACAGCACGGCTGTCTGCTCCCTCCGGCCACAGGGGCAGGTGAACCCCTTCACACTGCTCATTCAGCACAGGGTGTGCAGGGCAGGGCTGGTGCCCCTCTGGCTGGGAGCTTCCCCTGTAGCCCGGGACCTCCTGCCTCGCCCCCTACCTGGGTGGAGCGTGGTGGCCACACCTGCCCCAGTGGCGTTATCCAGGCAAAGCCCGCTGCGCGGCCTGTGAGGGAGGCACGTCTGTGCGGGAGCGTCGGGGTGCACGGGGAGGCAGACGGCATCCCTGCCCCGTCCGCTGCAAACAAGGTGGGCAGGGTGCTCAGGCTGCAGAGCACCCCGGAAAGCAGCTGCGCCGCGGACCCTGCTCCCCTCTCCTCACCCGCATGACCCGGGTGCGCGTGGAGGCCAGGCCTCAGGGTCTGTGTCGTGGAGCCCTGGATGCCCTCATGAGGCGGGGCGGGAGGGGTGGGGCCCGGAAGGGACCGTGAGCGTGTCAGAAGGGACTTAGCAGGCGTGAGCTGAAGCAGGGCTGGGGCTCATCTGGGTGGGCCCCCATGTGGGCACACGTGTCTTGTGGGGAGGGGGCGGGGGACTGAGCAGCAGAGGTCATGTGTGTGGCAAAGGCTCAGGGAGATGTGGCCCCTGGCCCCGAAGGCGCAGGGTGAGGCCCTGAGCTGAGAGGCACCCTCTAGGGTCTCAGGGCGGGCTCAGGGTTGGGGTGCGGGGGTTCACTGAGGCTGCTCGAACACAGTGCCATGAAATGAGCACTTCAAAACCACAGGAACTCACTCTGTCACCTTCTGGAAGCCTGACCCTGAAGTCAAGGTGTCAGCAGGGCCGAACTCCCTCCCAGGCTCCAGGGGAGGGCCCTCTCTGCCTCCTCCAGCTCCCGGGGCTCTTGGGCTGGGGGCTGAACCACCCCCACCCCTGCCTCCATCTGCCCTGTGCGTCTTCCCTGGGCCCCTGTGTCTGACTGTGCCTCTGTGTGTAAAGACACCAGTCTTACTGCATTAAGACTCCTGATCTGGTAGGAGCTCATTTAATGTGATCACATCTGCAAAGACCCTGTGTACGGGTCAGGTCTCGTCCACAGGCTCGGGGGCTTGGGCCTCAACACGTTCTGGGGCACACGGGCCACCCTACGTGGGGACTCGGTACAGCGCAGCACCGTCTGTTTCCTGGAACTCACGGAGTGGCAGCGGCGCCCAACAGATAAGCATGCAGCTCCCAAATTCCCACAGCTCGCTGCCCTGAGGTGCCCCCAGGGAGATGACGTCTTTGGAACACGATCCTGCTGCCCAGCGGAGCTGAGCACCTGTCCCCTGAGGACAAGGGTCCCGCCTGGATTCCCCTGTCCTCACACTCAGTAAGGTGCTCTGTTTATCAAAGATCAGTAAACACGTGATGGATGAACTATTGGTTCCATGGGCAGATCATCAGCCAATATCACCACCCTCCTCGAAGCTTCAGAACCGCTGCGTGTGGCTTTGTGCTCCAGGGAGGGCTTTCTGGATTGAATGACCACACCCAATTTTGATCAGTTTGGGAGGGTTTCACTTGATGATGATTCTGGGTCTTTTTATTTATAAGGGCTTGTGTGTGGTGTGGGAGGCCTGAGCTGCCCCTGCTGAGCGCCATTTCTCCAAGGCAGAGTTGTCCCAAGCTTTTGCTGGTGCGGGGCAGTGACACGGGCCCGGCTCATTTCCAGAACTCGCTTCCTCGGGTCTTGGGAAGGCGCTGGCCCTGAGGACAAGGTGGCACTGTGACGGCCCTTAATTCCTAGGGCTCTCGTCCTCCACTGAGGATCCGGAGGGAGCCCCAGGCGCTGTGGGCCAGGCACCGGCACGGTTCTGTGGGGGCAGTGGCTTTCCAGTCGCAAGATGTGGGTCACTGATCAGTTCTCCACTGGCCCCAGAGCAAGGCTGGCCGTGGAGCAGACCGTCCACCAAAAAGGCGATGTTTTCAGAGCCTAAGGAACGAAGCCAGGTGTGAGCAGTGAGCATATACCTGGCGGCCCCCTCCTGTCACATAGAGTGTGGTCCAGGGGGCCAGAGGGGGGGCTGGGCCGCTGTTGTTCAGTCCCTACGCCTGTCCGTGGCCCTAGCCACTCCGCCCGGGGGCTTTGGGCAGGTGCGCTTTGGGGTTGCCCTGCGGCGCCCCCCTTGTCAAAGGGCGGCTTCTTCATGTGCTGCTATCCCTGCTGACATAAACCTGAGCGTTTGGGAAGCTCTTTACACACGGGTTCGCTGGATCCTCACTGTGGCCCTGGAAGCGGGGAGGGGCGGCCTCCTCCCTGGGGTCATCAGTGAGGGTCTCAGCCCCATACCAAAGCCCGGGACTCCAGGCATTTCACGCAGCTGCTCGCCACCCGGGAAACGGGCCTTGTGATCCCCCGCTGGCCTGTCTGCTCTTCATCCTGATTGTGACCCCAGAGCACGCCCTCCGCGGAAGCCCCGTCCGGGGCACCAGGCAAGGGCCAGCGGCGGCACACGAGCCGGCCCACGCCCACGGCCCCAGTGACGCCTTCCCAGCAGCACCGGGCCGGGGGCTGGCGGCTGAGCCCCGAGAGCCCGCGGACCTGCCTGCTCACCCACTGCACGGCACACGGGGGCCTAGCCTGTGCCCGCGCGGGTGCCGCTTCTCGGAAAAGCCCTGGAGGGTCTGCCACAGGACGGCACAGGGCGAGCTGCTGACTGACGCCTGGCCGGCCTCCACTAGCACCTTCCCTGGGCGGCTTGTCCTGGGCCTCCCTGGTGGGACTCCACTGGCCTCCTCGAGGCGGCCTTTCGACTCTGGCGGGGCACACTGGCCCTGCTTCATTGTGCGGCCCCAGGGCGTCCAGCCGGCCTGAAGGCGGGCTTGGGAGCAGCACGTCCCAGAGCTTCACTGGCAAGCGGCGGCTCCCGAGGCGGTTGGACAGCAGAGCCCAAGCCAGGATGAGCCTTCGCGCCCCAGCCGTGATGGCCCCCAGGGCTCACCCTGCTCCACGTGGGGAGGGGTGGAAACGTGTTTACCATGGAGACACTGATGCACGTGGCAGCAGCGGGACAGGAGATGCCCAGGCCATAAGCGGTGGGGTTGCACTGGGACCCTGGACGTGAGTTCTGACTGGCTGCTAAGAGACCTGGGGAGGAGGGTGCTGTGGCCTCAGCCTCAGGCCCCTGGTAGTGGTGTGGGCCTGCCTGTTCAAGGGCAGGGCAGGAGGGGCCTCAACCCTGTTTCCCGAGGGCCTGGGAGGGCCACCTGCTCCCTCGGCACCAGGCCCTAGGCTCCATGCAGGCCTGTGCCCACAGCGCTCCCCCAGGCCTCTTAGAAGCCTGATGGGCTGGAGCCCCACTGTGCTCGGGAGCCGGAGCCCTGCAGGTGGGCTGTGTGGCCAGAACGCTGGAAGCAGTGAGTCCTTGGAGGAAGGACAGGCGCGCAGGAGCGTGGACACGATGAGCGGCAGGATTGGAGACGCGGCACCCAGACATCTGGCCCCTCGCAGCCCAGGTGCCCCGGCAGGGCTTCCCTGAGAACACTGACTTCTGGCTGACCAGAGACAGCAAGTTGAGGCCATGCTGTGCTGTTTTGTTTGGTTCTTTAAACTATAACAACGGGCAGCCAGTCCAGCCCCCTTTATGAGTCTGGTTTGGGGAGAAAATGGGGTTCAGTGTTCCTTGCTTGTGAACTGCCATGTAATGTCAGGGAATGTTCCAGAAAAGTCACACAGGCAGCTGGACACGGGCAGGAGTGTGCAGAACCTTCCCAGAAGCTTCCTCCCGGGTCGTATGTGCGTTTCCCGCGGCGACAGCGCTCACAGACCCAGCCTCCAGCAGGCCACAGTCGTCTCACTCTTGGAGGTTTCTGTCCTCTGCTGTTTATTAGGACCTTCTGTTTGGGGCTTTCAGTCCAAATGGTGTCAGAAAACTCCTCCTGACCCAAATGCCAGATGGGAGCGTGATAGGAAAGAGATGTCACTCACTCTGTTTTGTTTCTAAACGATGCTGCTATGTAGAGAAAAACCCCATCAGCACGGAGAACACGTGCCTTCCTGGGTCAGAGGGAATGGCTTCCCTGGACAGGAGCCCTGGGTGTGCCCACAGCACCCTCCTCCCCAAGGCTGACACAGCATCGTGCCTGAACGCCCTCAGCACGCCGGCTGGAAGGCTGTGCCGGCTGCGGCACCGGTGACCACAGATGACACGGCAACGCTGGCCTGCGTTGGTCTGTTTTGTGCCCAGTGTGCAGAGTGAGGTGACCCTGGAGCCAGCTCAGACCCCCTTGGGGGTCGCATCCAGGAAGGACAGCCTAGACCCTGGAGGACATGTCCTGTCACCTGGGGTCTGGACAGCTGTTCATGGAACGCACGTGCGCTTGGCACCTGGTCTTGCTCCAGCCTTGGTGACACAGCAAAGGGTCACATGCAGCCTGCGACCCCAGAACGCCCCTGATCTCTGCACGCCTGGAGGCCAGGCTGGGCTGGTCAGTGTCCTGGACAGCCTGCTGGCTCCCAGTGAGGCACATGGGCCTCATCCCAGTGGCAGGGGCACCTGGTCCCTCCTTGATCCCCTGGGAAGCAGGGCTGGGGAAAGCCAGGTGATGCCCCAAGGTCGTGCCGTGACCCAGGAGGTCTGGCCCAGGGAGGGGCTTGTCCACGGGGGGAGCTGACCCCCTGCGCTCGGGGATCCTGGCGTCAAGGCCAGCACAGTGTGCCTGTGGACAGGGGGGCTGGAAGGAGGCCCCCCTTCCGCACAGAGAGGCCCAGCACCCAGCGACCGTCCTTGAGGCAAAGGAGGACCCTGTCTGTAAGAGCTCCCGGCGTGTGGGGGAAGCTGGGCTCAGGTCCTGCCCCTGCAGTGCTGAGCTGGGTGGGGGCTGAGGCCATCCTGCTCCCAGTGGAGCTCAGCCTGCCCGTCCCCCCTGGGCCAGCCACACCCAGAGGTCCCAGGAGCCTGCTGACCACAGGGACGTGGTGAGGAGTGGAGCCTAGAAATGCTCACAGAACATGCCCTCCTTCCCTGCTTGCCCACCTCTGCCCTTGCGGAGCTCAAGCCCTTTCCTAGGGCAGAGAAGGTTCGAGGAAGGTTCTAGAAGGGCTCCCAGGTACAGCTGATGCAGCTTCTCCGGCCACAGGGAGATGAAGGAGCAACCACTGTCGCTGTGGTGTTTCTTCTCTCCTGTGCCGAGCGAGTCCCCGGCGACACGCCGCCCACCCAGGACAGAAGTAGAGGAGTCGGCTAGGCCCTGGAGGGCCCACCTGCAGCCAGCCCACCGTCCTGTCTGCAGGAGGTGGGAGCTGCTGTCTGCTGCCGGGTAGGGTGGTCACCTGGACTCCAGGGCTGCAGCCACCGCACCAGGGGAGGGTAGCCAGCCCACAGCCGCCTTAGCCCAGGAGCAGAGGGCAAGCCAACCGGGGTCTCACTCCCACGGGCTAGGGCCAGGCTGCCCTTCTGCCAGCCACAGGGTGCACACAGCACCCACCTTCGTGCCCACCCCACGTGCTTGCCAGTGTACAGTGCCAGGACTCAGTGCCCCTCCTGCCGCTATGCTCATGGGGCGTGTTTTGAAATCCCAGGTGTGAACAAAACTGCTAATGATGTTTGCTCGCTAGCAGAGGAATGGGGTGCGTGGGGGCGAGGCGACAGCAAGGTGAAGATGGGCGCAGTGACATCGATCGGGCTGTGCTGAGCTGGGAAGAGGTGGGTGCTGTGCCCCTGGGGAGGGACCCCCTCAGGGTGTGGATGGGCCATGGGCATCGTGACCAAAGCAAGAGACGAATCGGAAGGAGGCTCCCAACACACAGGCCTCAGCCCTGCATCTGGGAAAGTGGCCATTGTCCTGGGAGTTTTGGAAGGAGAGAGATTTCCCCCATAGCCCCAAAGCCTTGGTGTTCCTGAGGCCTGCTGGTACAGGGCAATTTGAAACGGGCCCGTGAGCTGGCCGGCGCCCACTCGGTGCAGCATGTGGGTGCAGCACCTTACCAGGGAGTTGAGAGGCGGGAAGGTCGAGGCCACAAAGCTGGTTCCAACCCGAGACCTTCTGGGGCCCTGTGTCAGCGCACACTGCCCCCTCAGCAGGCCTCACTTGCGAGGGTGCCCAGGGCCCTGCAGGGAGACAGAATCAATAGGCTCTGTTTTGGTCACAATACCTTCCAGGTGAACCTAGACCAAAACGTCGGTGCTGAAGACCTGTGTCTCTATGAAATTGCCGGAACGTGCGGCTGACTGTGCCTTGCTGGAAGCAATGGTGGGAATTCAGGTGAAAAACCAGCGGTGCTCACTGGGTAGAATGAAAGCCTTGTGTGTGCAGAAGCCTAAGTAACAGCCCGAGACGGGCCGAATATAAGTCTACAGTACGTGCTCAGGCGATTCTCGCAGACAGACGTGTGGACACCAGCGTGATTGCGCCGGTGCAGAAGCCCAGCTCTCGCTGACACATGGATAACAGGCGGGAAGGAGACGTCCAGCGTGACCAGGGTGCCTGTTTGGACGTGGAAGTGTGGGTGCCTGTTGTGTGCCTCTTAAGCCCCCTGTATGTCCCCCTTTCCCCAGGAATGAGAATTCATCCAGCTTCGTAGAGCAGGGCCAGTGCTCCCTTCCAAGGGCTGCCCTGAGGGTCTCCGTCAGCCCCACCGACCTGGCCAAGGGCAGTGGGGGGACAGCCCTGGGCTGGTGGGCTTGTGCCGTCCAGGCGAGGCAGCGCGTGCCACCGACCCCGCTCTGCGTTCAGCACGGCACGCAACGGGGGCTTTGCCAAGCCCGGGAGGGCTGGAGGCGGGGTTAGGACAGGCCCCGTGGGTTGCTACAGGGCAGCTGTCAGGTGAGAAGAAAAAGAAAAGCCTGTAGTGGCCCCAAAGATCCATCCACCTGGAAACTGTGGCATCACCTTGTTTGGAAACAGGGTCTTTGCAAACGCAATTAAGTTGAGAATCTTGAAATGAGATCATCCTGGATCCAGCTGTGCCCTCCACCCAATGGCCAGTGTCCTTACAAGAGAGGAGGGAGGTCTCAGAGGGCACATGTGGTGGCAGAGTCCAGCCTGCAGCAAGCGGGCAGGGGCCCAGGAGCTGCAGAAGCTGGGGGTGAGGCAGGGGCCGGTTCTCCAGAAGGAGCCACTCTGACGCTCCGTCTCAGTATCTGGTCTCCAGGCGGAGAAGGCAGATGTCTGCTGTTTAAGCCCCCACCAACCTGGGGCCACAGCACAGTCTGCCCTGCCCCTGACCTCCCTGGGCTCTGTCAGCTCCAGCCACCTCTGCACCAGCCTGCCTGGTGGACCTGGGTCCACAACACCTGACTGCAGATAACCTGCCCCACCAGTGGGTTCGAGCACCCACATGTGCCGGGCTCAGCACAGTCCAGCCAGAGCTTCAGGGAGACCCAGGGTTCCCAAAAGCTGCTCCTGGACCCCTGAGCCCACTGCCATGTCCCGGGCCCATGGGCCTGGGGACAACAAGGCCAAGCCCCATGCAGAGGGGCAGTGCCTCCCCCTGGCTCCCGGCCCAGATCTGGGAGCTGTGGGGATTTGAGCGCACTGAGCTGGCCTTCTGGTCAGGCAGTGCTTGGCGGAATGCCCTGCAAGGGGCCTCACCTGTCCCGGGGCCCACAGGCCAAGCCAGTCGGTGCCCAAGTTCCCCGAGCTTCCCACTGGGGAGAGCAGTGCTCGCCTGGGACCTGGGACGGCCGCTCTGCGTGCCCAGGGAGTGAACAGGAGGGTGGGGTGGCCACATGGCGCCATCAGGTCAGCCCCTCTGCCGAGGGGACCTGAGAATGACAACTCGGGGTCTGGGGAGAGGGTCCCAGTGGAGGAGCAGCTGATGCACAGGCTGGTGCCCATGAGGAGCTGAGGGGAGACCACGAGGCCGTGGCGTGGCCGCAATGGGAACAGGCCCACCACGCAGGCAGGGCGAGGCAGGAGTGGGGAGGCAGCCCGGGCAGGCGGGACATGGGCCGGGCGGGAGCCCCACGCAGGCTGGGTGGGAGGGCGAGGAGGCTGGGCTGGCATTTCTGCATGGCCGCCAAGGACGGCCCGGCTGGCAAGGCCCGGTCCTCGTGCTGGGCTTGTGTGTCTCTGCTGCAAGTGTCAGGCAAAGCGCCTGGGCCCCTTGGGAGCCGCACGGGCGGGGTAGCCCTTGAGTGCCTGACCCTCACCCCAGGAGTCCTTGGGTGCAGCTGACTGCTGAGGATACTGCCTCAGGCTGGGGCCGCCCTGGGAGACAAAGGAGAGAGCGGCCTGGTGGGGACATGGGACAGGAGATGAGGTGGCCTATGGGGACCGCATCTCTACCTTCTCCGTCGTTCTGAAGGCGGTACTCCCGCTGTCCAATCACCATGGCGTGAGACCACCACGTCACAGCCACAAGCTGGCTGTCCCATTTCCTGGGACTCTGGGATGCTGGGCGAGTAGCGGGACCTCACCAGCCAAGGCTGCATGCGCCACCCAGCTCCGTCCCCCCAGGGGCTCTGCGGGCGTGTGCACATGCTGTCGGTGTGGCTCCAAATCCCCGCCGGTGCAGCGCAGCGTCCACAATGCACGGCCCCAGAGCCCCTCTCCGCGGCATGAGTCAGGAGGGACTGTCCCAGCTCGGCCAGCCTCGTGCACATTTTCTGGGTCCCGTTGTCCCTTCCCAGCGGGGAGCCTCGTGTCTGCAGAGGCTGACCACTCTCTTCTCTTTGCTCCCCAGGTCTCCTGACAAATGCAGCCTCAGAGGGGCCCTGGGAGTGGCCCTGGCTCCCTGCAGAGTCCACACCTTGGCCACGGTCCACCGTGGACACCCCCGTTCAGCACCATCTGCCCACCCTCCGTTTCTCTGCAGCCCGTCAGGGACAGCGCGCTTCCTTGGCATTCTGAGCTGTGTCTGTCCAGCCTCCCCGAGTAGTCCAGCCTGGGACACACAGTGGGGGCTGTGCCCAGCATCCGTGGGAGCGTGGCCTCACACGCCCTCCCTGGCCGTGGCCTTGACTGCACTATCCACAGAGGAGCAGGAGGAAGAGGCGGCGGTAGCTGGACAGGCTACAGCCCAGCCAGCCCGATTGGAGGACCTGCCGGGCCTGGGGGAGGACTCACTCCCAGGCACAGAAGTGGCCTCTCCTTGCGCCCAGACTGTGCGAATTGCTTTTATTTTCTTACCCTTTCAGTACATCAATAGACCAAAGAGCAAAATCTATTTTAACGGACTCGCCGTCACCGCCGGTCCCCAGGCTCCTCTGGGGGACGCGGGGGCAGAGACATGCCGGCAGCCCCAGCGGGGTGGAGCGGGCAGCCTGGGCAGAGGCCCCCACCCCACGAACCCCGCGGAGCGCCCTGATGGGCCGGGCTGCCTGGGGCGTGCTGCGGCGGCCCCACAGACGTGGCCGGCGATGTCCCCGTGCGGAGCCCACGAGCGCGCCACCCCGGGAGCACGGGCCGCCATCCATGCCCTGCTCCTGTGTACTTAGATGGACTTTATGTACTAAATCCACTTCCTGTTTTAACCAGTTACACACGCCTCTCTCCGCTCCACTCCCCACAGTGGGGTGATCCAGGATTGGCCAAGAGCATGTTGGGTCTCCCGGGACTGCTGTCATCCGAAACACCGTTTAGCTCCAGAAAGCAAATTAAAGAAAACGAAAGTAACACTTGTTTGAAAGAGATCATTAAATGTATTTTGCAAAGCCTAAAGTTATATATTTAACAGTTTTTATATGTTGTATATTTGTAGAAAATCCTATTTAACAATTAATGTGGCACCCCTGGCTGTCCACAGAGGTGGGCCAAGCCCTGGGTGGTCCTGAAAGCGCTGAGGGGACCACGGTGGGAAGCCAGCAGCCACGGCTCAGAGGAGCCGGGCGTGGAGGGGTGACTCGGGGCAGCGAGCGGAGGACCAGCGCAGGGACTTCCCAGAGGTGCGGGCAAGGCCAGCCAAAGGCCGTCCGTCTGCACCCAGCTCGGTCCCGTGGCTCCTGCCCGCAGCCTGTCTTGCCCACACCAGGTGTTCCGTGCTCGAGCACACCTCTTTGATGGGTTTTGTTTCCCTTTTCTTACCTTCCACATCATAGATTCCAGGGCATGTGCAGCCCATCTCTTCTCCCCAGTGGGTGTCCCGCTGGCTCAGTCTTCAGGCCCAAAGGGCGAGGAAGCAGGTGGGCAGAGGGCATCTGCCCCCCATGCCCCTCCCTGCCAGGGGCCGCCGGGCCCGGAGGAGGAGAACAGGGCGTCTTTTCTTCCCCTGGCCATCAAGCGCCAGGTTCCTTATCTTCCTGAGTTTCCGCTGAACTGTACTACCTATGAGTCAAATTAACAGGAGTATTATGCTAGTTCTATGCTACTAAAAATAAGAAAAAGTAAACAGTATATATAACTATATAGAAGCTGTTCCAGCAGCCCATAGACTAAAGCTAGGAGAGAAAATCCATTTATTTAAGACCCGTCCCAGCATCCATGAGTATTTAATTTGCCTGTCAGTCACCACAATTTGGAGATCTGTGTGTTCTGGAGCAAAAGTTGCGGCTGTGGGTTTGTTTCTCATCACAGAGGAGCTGGGCCCGCGTGGGACGCTGTCCCGGGCTGGCTCCTGGGGGCGTGGGGGCCACCCGGCGCCCCTCTGCCTTGCCCAGCCAGTGTCCCCGCTGCCTCCCCTCACCGGTTTCTTTTGACAGAGTGTAGACACCTACAAGGGCAGAGACCGGGAGATTTAAGGTATTACGGCATTTTTTTTTCTTGTTTTACAGTATTCAATTTTGTGTTGATTCAGCTAAATTATGAAAATAAAGAAAAAAATCCTTTGATAAGCATGGCTTCTGTGCACTGGCCGTGGTGTCCTGGGAGGGGCTGTAGCCGGCGTGGCCGACGGGGTCAGAGCCCAGAGCACACGTGGGGTCAGGAACCTCCTTCCTGGGCATGGGGTCCACCAGTACTGTGTGCGGTCTGAGAGCCCTCCAGGCGGACCTGCCCTGTGCTCCCTGGAGCCCTGCCCAGGCGAGGGGCAGTGCCCAGTGGTAGCTGCCCAGGGGCACTGGGTCACCATGTAGCCACTCGAGACGCAAAAGGCTGCTCATCTCCTCGTGCCTCCACCAGTCTGAGCACTCCCGTGGAGGCCAGCAGGGAGGTCGGCAGCCACGTCCACTGCTTCTCCGCAGCTTCTGCGTGCCAGGCACACACACACCAGGACCCACTCAGAGGCTCCCAGAGTCGCGCACGCCCACAGGACCCCTTTCCAGGGAGGTCGGCCCCAGTGTCCACAGAGCAGTGTTTGGCACTGAAGGCCAGTCCCACACCCAGAGCCCACCCATCAAGCCTCCCCCCACGTGGTAGGTCCCACCTGTCAGCTTCCAGCTGCTCTTTCTAAAACGGCTGGAGGCTGGGCCATGCGTCCTCCAAAGTCTGAGCTGGGTTTTAAGGAGACTTCACAGCCTTTGGAGCCATTACAGTGGGTAGACAAGACCCTTGCCTCTGGGCACAGAGGTGCTGGTCGGGCTGGTGCCCAGGCCGCGAAGGGCCCTCCCTGGGGGCCCACCTTGCTGAGAAGCATAAGCGGTCTGCCGTCGGGGCCGGGCAGGGCAGTGAGACCAGGAGACCCCCCAGGCCGGCCTCTGCCCCTGCTGAGACGGGAGGAGTGGGCGTTAGTGTGCCAGGGGCATGGGGGCCCAAGACCAATCCCTGGTGGTTCTGCCCTGCCCAGAGCGGCTGGCGCCGCCTGCGGGCCACCATTCTGGAGCCTTGGGGTCACTTGGGAGGGAAACGCAAACACGAAGTTCGAGAGGAAGACAGAGGCTCCTGACCGGCGGGGCTTCTGACAGAGGATGACCGCCTCCACTCAGGGCAGGGGCCTGTCAGGACGCGCCGGGCATGCCGAGATGACAGGCCGCCCTGCCCTCAGAGGCTGGCCTCCACGCGAGTGTGAGGCGGCACATCTGGAGGACCAAGGCTCCAGGAGGCCCCCCACCACTCCGGGCTGGGAAGGGGCCCCCTGTAGGCTCCGATGTCCCACGTGAGCAAGATGGGTGAGGTCAGCTCGCTGCCGTGGGGGACGGTCACGTGTCCACAGGCGAGCAGTCCCTCCATGGTGCCCTGTCCCAGCCGTGCCGTGAGCAGAGGCGGAGATGCACAGACACTGCCCCCAGGAGGCACGGTCCTCTGCTCAGAGCTAGCTGCACCGGGGCGGTGCTCCTGAGGGGCTGCGGCAGTGAGAGGAGGCAGAGGCCCGGCTCCTTTTGGACATGGCCTGCACCTGGTGAGGGTGGCCTGGCTGTGTCCCTCTCGTTTTTGCCGTATGTGCCTGCAGGTCACACGTCCTCTCTGCACCTTATTGTCCCTGTTGGTGGCATAGACTATGCCAAGTCTGGGTTTTCCTGAACATACAGGGCATTCTTAAAGAATGGCAGAATGCGTCCCCACCCCCCTGCGCTGCCCCCCCTGTAGTGCAGTTCTGCACGGGAATGCCCCTGGCACGGACCTCAGGGACCCCACCTGTGGTTGCGTGAAACAGCTGGTCTCTGCAGCCCTTAGTCTGGGCCTGTGTTCTCACTCTGCTCTTACACGGTGTTACTGTGCCCCTGGGTGCCGGGAGATGGGGACCACTGAGCACCTGCCCGCCACAGCAGGGCTCCATAGGCTGTCCCCGTTCCACCATCGCAGCAGCCAGGCATGCTCCGCGGCATTAGCTCCTGGACTGGACAACCTCAGGCTCCCAGGGCTGTTGTGTACATGGCGTGTGTGGCATATTGAATGCACGTGTATGTGTGTGTGTGCATGGGAGTGTGTACATGTGTGCATGTGTGTGTGTATGTGCACCTATTTTCACCTTTACCCTCACGTGCTGAGCATTTTGTGAGTCAGGGGTCCAGGGAGGATCCCTGCACAATTCCTGACCTCAAGGACCCCCAAGAGCATGGAGCCCAAGGTCACACTCGGAGGTCCACCCACAGGGCGGCTGAGCCAGGCTGACCTGTGGTGACACCCACTGCCAGAGCCCCTGCTGCCCAGGAAGACATTGCCGGTCCCCAGGCAGCTCCCCTCCACCCTGTGTTGCCAAGTCCTGTCCTGCTGGGTGTCCAGCTGCCGTGTTGGCATTCGGGAGGCAGCCATTTGCTGTCCTTGCCCTGAGAAGACCACCCTGGATTGCTGGCCATGGAACGTGTGCTTCTCTTCAAGCTCCCTTGTAGAATATAAGGCCTCGAGCTTCCCAAAGGCTTCCAGGGCGCTCGCTCAGTGACAGGAGGTGGGGACCCCATGCATCCGCCCCCAGGCTGGACCTCGGCTCGGCCATCCTGCTGGTCTGGGCTGATGGTGGCCACGTGCCCTGCGGGACTAGCGGCTGGGGCCCATGAGGCTGTGGAGAGGACCCAAGAAGGGACGCAGACCTCTGCTCCTGCTCCCTGAGTGGGCCGCCCCAGGGGCAAGTGACAGGGTGAGCAGGGGGGAGAGAGCAGAGACGGTGGGCGGGAGGGGAGGCAGAGACTCTGAGCGGAGTGGGGAGTGAGTGCCCTGCCAGCGGGAGGTGGGGGCAGGACGCCGTGGGCGTGTGGACCCAGGACCTCAGGGTGCCTGGGGACTGCAGCCGCCCTCCCCACCCACACATGTCCTGAAGCCCCTGTGGCCCACCAGTACTCATCCCCCTGGCCCTGACCTGCTGACTGCCTCCCCAGGAAAATGGAAGTTCATGAGGGTGCCCTTCCTGTGTGTGCACCTCACTGCCCCCTCCCCAGCGCCAGGGTGTGTCTGTCACGTGGAGACGGGATGCCGCTGTGTCCCAGACCGTTCCAAGCACCCCCTGTGTGCAGGCCCTTTGGCGGTGCCGCGCTGCCTGGTGGGGTCCCCGGGGGGGTTAGGGTTCAGAGCCCCACTGTCTACCTCCAGAGGCCCTTGCGTCCTGTCTCTGAGCTGTCCCGAGGCCTCACATGCAGGGTCTGAGCACCCAGCCCTCACGCCACCACCTCTCTGCGTCAACAGCCTGGCCAAGCCTGCCTCGGGCACCAGGTGTCCCTTCCAAAGGTCTGGGTGACCCCCATGGTTCCATGGCCCGGAGGGCGTGTGCTCCTTTCTGGGCTGGGTGACTGACTCTTGGTCATGACATCTCCATTTGGTTGAAGAAGGGGATGCCCTGTGTCTTCAATATCCTTTCTTATGTGCCCAGAGTCATGGAGTCACTCTAAAATAACCACATAATTTTCTGCTTTCACAAATGTCACTCATTTCTTCCTTTGCGCAGTGTGCTGCTGGGTGGGCGGGTGGTGGCCGGTGCCCTGCGCAGCTGGGGCAGCCCCCAGTGGGCCTGCCTGGGAGCTGCCCTTCCTCCACTGTGGCTCCCACCCGAAGGCAGCGTCCTTCCAGGGCAGAAGGAGCCAGAAAATCACTCGTGGGCCAGCCGCACCAGCCGCACCAGCCGCACCAGCCGCACCAGCCGCACCAGCCCGCACCAGCCGCACCAGCCGCACCAGCCGCACCAGCCTGCACCAGCCGCACCAGCCGCACCAGCCGCACCAGCCCGCACCGGCCGCACCAGCCCCCACCAGCCGCACCAGCCCGCACCAGCCGCGCTGAGGGTGAACAGGGAAGCCCATGGAAGCACTGGCATTCCTGCCTGCAGAGGGAACCAGAGGCAGCACCAGGCCGGAAGGCTGCAGAGCACAGGGAAGACAGCAGGGCCGCGAGGGGCCAGGGGCGGGAATTACAGCCGAGGCGTGCGGACAGGGTACAGGCTAAAGCCACTGCGCGGGGACCTGAGGGCAGGTCAGGTGCAGACCTCAGAGGTGGGGATCCCCTCCACCCTGGCAGGTTTCTCGCCACGCCTGGGCTCAGGCAGTCCTTGGGAGGGGAGAGGAGGGCCGTCCTCGGGGCCGCGTATGGCAGACACTCAGTCGGAGACTGTCCAGACTCTAGCAAGGCCAGCTGTCAGCTAGAGGTTGGCCACAAAGCCCGAGGAAAAGCGCTTGACCTTCCTTCCCACCAGGGGAGTGAGTGGCAAGGTTATGGCCCAGTGGTCCCTGGGACCTGTTCCAAGGGGCGAGGCCTTGCTGAGCGGGGCCGGTGGGACCACCAGGGTGCCCTTCCGAGGGAATTGGAGGGGCCCTGGGACCCAGAGCAGAGTCCTGGCCCCACGTTCCTGCACAGCCTCGCCCCAAACCAGCATGTGAGTGCGTCAGCTAGCCCCCTGCCAGCACTGGCCCCTCGGGTGGAGAGCCGGGGGCCCATGCCTCTTGCTGAAGGTGGACAGCAGCGGGGAGCGTGTTTCTCCCTTTGCAGCTGCCCCTGCACCCAAGCTGGAGGGAGGAAGCAGCGCGGGCCCGGGCCTTCGGTTTTCATGAGCATCGGGGGAGCATCTGAGTCCTGCAGGCGGCTCAGACCCGCTGCGCACGGGGTGGCCTGGTGTCCCTCCAGGAGGCATCCTGTGTGCTCCGGGCTGTCGGGGCTTCTAGCCTCTCCCCTGCCGGTCCTGCTCACCGTCAGGACTACTAGCTCTTTCTGTGACCCTCCGAGCCAGCGGAGGGAAAGGAAGGGAGGGAGAGGCGCGCCCCGACAAGGCGAAGCAAGGGAGGTAAGAGCCGACTGACCGCCCGTTCCGCAGCCTCCGCCCTCCCCGGAGACAATCAGACGCGACAGGGAGCCCAGTCGAAGCAGGAACTCATTTATTGCAGCTCAGAACACGGAATATATAGGCTGTGGTCTCTTCTGATTGGTTACACCTTATGCTAACAGGGCGACTTTCAAATTTCCGATCACGCACAGAGTTGTGCACATGCGCAGTTGTCTCTGACGTAAGCAGTGGACCTGAGTGAGAACACTCGGCGGGAAGCTGTGGCGCAGCTGAGATTCAAAGGTAGTTCCCCACACCGGGCGGCCCCAGCTCGTCCCCCTCCCCAACACCTGTGTGGACCGGACACAGATCCTCCCTCTGGAGGATGAGAGCCTCCATCCCTCCCGAGACCTGGGAACTCAGGAGAACGGAACTGACCGCCGATGACGGTGGGGGAGCAGGAAGCCCATTCTGCAGTGTGAGCGCCGAAGCCAGGAGGACATGGTGCCGGCGACGGGCTCCTAACTGGCCCGTTTTTCATGGCTTGTTGCCATTTTCATTCCAGCTCTCCCGTCATTAACTGCAGATATGACAGATTCACTGATGAAATTGATTTGGTCAAGTTATCAATTTAATTCCTAAAATGTGACCCAGCTTTACCCTCACTAGGCTACCAAGGCTGGGAGGCTAAGTGTCATAAGTTAGCACGAGAGCAGGAGGCTCTGACTTTCAAATAATTAAACTTACTTTTCTGCTCGGGATTCCTAAACTCCACGTTAATTATGACCATGAGAGCCCCTAAATCATCCGGGGTTGAGCCAGGCCGGAGGCCGCCTGCCGACTGGGGGACAGTGAAACCAGCACGGGGAGGGGTCTTCACCGGGGTGTTCAGGCAGGTGTAGACGCCGTTAGGCAGCCGGGGTGGCCCCGATGCGGGGACCCTGCCAGCGGCCCCGCATCGCCACCCACTTGTGCGCACAGGCCCGCTCCCTCTCCCAGAAAGGAAGGAACGTTACAACAGTGTTGGAGATAAGCCCTCCAACACTGGCCCCGAACAGAGCAGTGGCCGCCGGCCTGGATCCTTCCAGACCTTTCTGTGCTCCTGCAGAGGGGAGCCAAGCAGTCCCCATTCTGCCCTTTGCCCAGAGAGGTCTGTTTGCTCCGAGGGCTGCGGCTGCGGGATTCAGCGGGGGCTCCAGGCCTCAGGGTGGCCCGGCCCACGTGCTCAGGGCCAGGAGGAAGGCTGGGAAACGCCCTCCCACACAACTGGCCTTTTCATTTGCTCATATCACCTGAGTGGTCCTTGTAGAGGCATAAAAACGCTGTCTTCCACGTCTGCGGAGAGCAGCCTCGGCATCGTTTCGGTGAAAGCATGGATCTGTGTTACACACGAGCCAGCCCCAGCCTTCGGCTCCGTGGGGCAGCCCGGCATCACAGAGGCACACCAGAGCCCCTGCTGACCGCGGGCATGGACTCCAGGACAGCAGTGGTCTGTGTCTGGCTGTGGCGCCAGCTGACCCCAGGCTGGTGTGCCGTCCTACGATGAAGCTGCCCGGCCACCCAGATCTGCGCCCAAGGCCTGTGATGGCAGCAGAGGGCTTCCGGGAAGTCAGGAGCCCTGACCGCACCACGCAGGCTCTGCCCGAGAATCCATGGGCTCCCCGCGGTCCCCTTGGGCTCCGGCACGCTCCGCAGCCCTTCCTGCCAGGGGAGATCAGGACGCCCTTCACGTACATCCTCCTGCCTGAAATTGCTGTCCAACTTCCTGGGCACAGGCGTGGCCATGGGGACAGCGCCTTCCAGAGGCCCAGGTCCCGGAGACTGAGCCTGACACCTGCTCAGGCTGTGGCCGTGCCCTGCGTAGTTTTCCCTCATTTTTACTTGCTGTTGGGACAATATTCTGCCACCATAGAAGGAGGCAAAACAGAAGAGCCAGGGCAGCTGCGACACCCCTCCCACACACGGCCCGTATGCGCTTGTGATGGGTTCAGTCCGACATCTCTTTGCACGTGGTGCTGTCTCCTGGACACACCGTCCCCTGCTCTTAACACCATCTGCATGACTCTGATGTCTGAGGGCGCCATGGACGGGCTGACGGCCCAGCACCCCTCCCGAGGCCCCCTGGGTACGGGCCGCAGGTGAGATTGGAAGGTCCCAGCGTTTCTGCCGACAGGATGTCGCTCCTCCCGGGCAGGGAGTGCACAGCCCGCCCTGTGGGCCTGGGGCATGGCCGTGGTCTTTCCTGGCCCGCGAAGCTAAGCGGCTCTTACACCACCCCCACACCCAGGCCTTGAGAGCCATTGAGTCTCACCCACTGGCCTGCTTTCATTTCCGGTGCCCCAAGGCAGGCCCGTGTCAGATGGGGACCCCAGGCCTGGGTCCCCAAATGAAGGGGATGTGCGTCTGCTGACTGATGGGATGCGGGGAGGCAACACCCCATTTTAGAACCTCCAAGGCCTGGGGCCACCACCTACGCTCTGGAATCTATTTTCAGCTGATGGAGACAGGCCTTCACCTGGGGTATCCAGCCAGCTTTTAGAACGTTCTAGAAATGGAAGTGTGAAGCCTGCGTTGCTTTCCTTTCCACTCAAGCTCTTGAAAATCTGGTCCTGAGCAGGTGTCGGCTGGCCATACTGCCACCATGTCACACAGTGTCACCAGGTCCAGCGCCCTGGCTGACGTCCCACTCTGGTCGCATCTCAGGCGTGGCTTCACTTGGCCTCTCGGGGACTTGGGGCCCTCTGGGCGGCTCCCTCCTCCCCTGCAGGGCGCAGGAGGGACACAGGGGCCTCCACGGCCACTGAGTGGTGCCCGCACGGAGGTGGTGCACACGGGCCGCATGATGGGCAGGAGAGGAGGACCATTCCCAGCAGCCTCTCTGGGACTCTGTTCACATTTACTTCTCTATAAAGTGAACCCAACCTGCCTGGCGAGAGCAGAACGGCGGGAATTTGGAGAAGGCTGCCCTCCTGCACACCGAGAGACTGGCCCGAGCAGATCACTGGGCTCCCAGGGCCGAGCTCGGTCAGGCGGTGCCCATAGGTAGCCAGCGCGGTGCAGGCAGATACGCGGGCAGTGCTGGCCTACGAGAACTCGCCCGCCTTGCCGTTCCTGCACCTGCTCCCGCGTGAACCAGCCTGGCCGCTGGCACAGGGGAGGCATCCTGCATGGGGCAGTGCAGGCTGCCCGGAGAAGCCCCGTGGAGGGGCCGCCACGACCCTGCCAAGACCAGCAGGAGGGACACACAACCACACTTACAGGTGTTCTGCGCTCTGCTGTGTCCTCATGCGATGGAGAGACTGACAGACAGACAACAGAGACAGGGGGCTCTGATGTCTCTTCTCATAAGGGCACCAGTCCCACTGGACCAGGGCCCCATCCTCACCACCTCACTCACCACATCTAAGTGTGGAGGCCCACCTCCAAGTACCGGCACAGTGGGGCTGAGCCTTCAGTATCTGGATTTGGGGGGACACAGCTCAGACCGTAACAAGCTGAACTGAGGTCAGCACCCCCTTTCTCCTCACCCCACCCTACCCGCCCGTTGGCTAATTCACTGGTCTATGTTCCTACCTTTTCTATTTTCTTCCCTCTACTTTGGGCTGACTCTTGTTTTCTGGCTTACTAAGGTGAACATTTACACATTTCATTTTTGACTTGTCTTCTTTTCTAACATGAGCTTTTCAAACTTTAAGTGTCCCTCGGCACACGTGTTAATCTGTGTATTTTCATTATCATCCTGCAGAAAACATTTTTCTAATCTCCTTGTTTATTTCTTTCCAACCCATGAATTGTTCAGAAACGTGTTACTTAATTTCTAAATATTTGGGGATTTTCTAGATATTTTACCATTACTGACGTGTAGATTAATTACCTGGTAGTAAGAGAAAGCATTCTGCATGATTTCAGTCCTTTTAAATTCATCAAGGCTAAGTGTTGTGTGGCCCACCACATGACCTATCATGGTGAATGCACTGCATTAATTTGAAAAAAATGTGTATTTTGTAAATGTTGGGTTAGTGTTTTGTAAGTATTAATTAGGGCAAAGCAGCTGATAATATGCAAGTATTCTATGTCTTAACTGATTTTCTGTCAAGTTTTCTATGAATTGCTGAAAGATGTTAAAATCTATGAAAATGAAATTGCCTTTTTTTCTTTAATTTTGGCATTTTTTGCTTAATGTATACAAATACCAATTAGATCAAAATGTTTGATATCTTTGTTCAAATCCTGTGTGTCTTCCCTAACTTTTTGGTTAGTCACTTTAAGAACTGTGGAGGGATGGGCGTTGAAGTCTTACACTTTGACGGTGGGATGCATGTAACATATCAATGTCTGCCTCAGGCGCCTCACACCTGTTCTCATCATACAAACATATACGTCCTCCTGAACGACTGACCCTCTCAGTAGCACAGTGTCCCTCCTTAACTCTGGTAACTATCAGGGTCTGTGTATCTGACAGTAAGCGGCCTCTCCGGTCTTGTCACGCATCCTGCCCCTGGGCTGAGCCTTAACCTGAGGCGCGGGGCACACGCAGCGTCAGCGCCTTCCCCTCTCGGCTCTCTTCCCTCGGCTTTGCCTCCTCGCTGCTCACCCATTTCGGTTTCCCAGGATCTTTCCCCAGACCTCGGGTTTTGCCTGCCTGCTATGCACCCCGCACTCGGGCGCAGCCCCCCAGACGAGAAGCTCTCACGTGCCAGAGGCCTCCCCACCGTCCGCCTGTTTGTGTTTAGTCCCCAAGTCCCCGGGCAGCTGCTTTGGCAATCTGGGCCCTTGGGGAGCCCTTACCGGCCCCGGGGGGTCTGCTGAACATCACACCTCCATGCAGGAAGCAGGGGCTCACCGCCCTTGGACATGCAGTCTTTCTATTATCAATAAACTATGGCTCCTTCTACATTGTTGTATTATTCTTTTTTAATCCAGCAGTTATTTAGCAACAGTGCCTCCATTTCTAAACATACGGGTGATTTTTAGTTTATCTTTTTGTTTTTAAATTTTATCCTGACTGTGGTGCTCAGCTATCTTGCTCTGCATTTTATATCTCCATCAGTGTCTCTGTATTTGTATAATTGAGGCCCTTGTCGTGGCCAAATGCACAGTTGATTTTTGTAATTTTTCTACCTGTCCTGGGAAATAAATATGTATTCTTTATATGTTGGTTGCCTGACCCCAATTTTATCCTTGGGATTTCTCAGCCTGGCCTGTGCAAAGTATGTGCTGACATATCCCACTAGAATGATGGATTCTTTTATTTTTTCCCTTGGATGTCTATTAATTTTTTTCTCTGTATATTTGAAAGCTCTCTTATTAATGGTATGTATAATAAGTATTGTTACATCTTACCATTAAATTAAAACTTTAATCTCTATGTGGTAACTATCTCTATTACAAATAATATTTTTATGTTCAGGTTTATGTTATTAATGTAGTTAAACCAGGTTTCTTTTGGTTAGCATTTTTCTGATAGGACTTTTCTTTATCCTTTTTCTTTCCACCTTTACAGGAACGTAAGTTCGAGACATGACTTGCAAACAGCACACATCTGAACATATACTTTTTAATTCTAGTTTGTCTGGTTCCACCAAAAATCTTACTAGAAATTTGATGAAAATTGCACTGAATGTAGGAGCAATGTGAGAAAACTGACATTTTTGAGGTATTGAGACTTTACATCGATGACACAACAGGTTTCTCCATTATTTTCTCCTTAACACAATCTAACACATTTTTAAGCTTTTATTCCTTTTTATACAAAGCAACTTCAGGAAACTTTTATTAATTTGAATTAACATGTCTCTGATACAATAAAATTGTCTGGTAACAATGTCAGTTTTTTTTCTTTTTAATCTTTATATCTTTTTTTTTTCTCTTGTCTTCCTCCACTAGATTGCAGTATCCTTAACTTGTCCCAGATTTTAAAGAGAGTGTATACAGAAGTTTTATCCTGAGTTATGTTTGCTGTCAATGCTGAGGGATAACCTATGTAAAGTTAAGGAAGTGCTCTCCTATTCAGAATTATCACAACGGGGCTACATTTTTTTAAATTTACTTTTCCGCCTCTTTCCCAACACTTGTGAGCTCTTCGTTCGGTGAATCACAGCACGTGGGTCTGATGCATAAGAAAACCCAATTTGGCTGTAAGTGATTTTTAATGGAAAACTGCATCTGAATTGTTAATATTTTGATTGATTTTTAAAAATCTATGCTCCTAAATTGTATTGACCCCAATTTTCTTTTCTTACCCTGTCCTTGCCTGGCTTGGGATCAAGATCATACTCACCTCATGAAGTGAGTTCTTTCACTTTTTATTGTCTGGAAAATTCTTTATGAAAGTGGAATGGTCTTATCATTAACTGGTAGAAGTCATCCATAAAACCATTGTGCTCCTTTTGGAACTGAAAATATAGTTTGCATAGACTCGAAAATACATATCCTGTTTCTATATTGGTTACAGATTCCTTTAGGCTTGCTGTCTTTTTGGGGATCATTTTTCGGGAAATCACTCTTTCCAGGAATTTTCCAGGTTACTTAAGTTTGCACATTCATGAGTATACACTTGTTTATAAAGTTCTTTCATCTTTAATGTCTTCACTGTGAAATTCGTCATGCATTCAGCATTGTGCATAAACAGTTTGAAAGAGAGCAAAATATGAAGCATCTCCCTCCCCACAGGCCCTTCGAAGCCCCGTGCCCCCCCCACCTTGCTTTCTGACACCCTCTCCCCGAGATACCATCACCCTGACTTTGTGCAAGTCGTTTCCTCACATTTCTTTATAGCTTTATGGTCTAAGCACACCTGTGAACATAACGGCTGGCTCAAAACATGAGTGTAGGAGACAAGCTGGTTTTATAAGCAGAGTCATATGGCTGCTGTGTAGGCGAAGGCGCCCAGGGAGACCAAGCTAAGAGGGTTGGTGGGGACAAGCCTGGCGTCGCTCCACCAGAGTTCCATAAGCAGGTCACGCCTGAGGCCGGGACCCAGGGGCTCGCAAGGGCTGGGCACCTGCAAGGGTGGTGGCTCAGACCAGGAGCTGCCATCCGGGACAAGCGTGGTCAGGACGATGGCTGTCAGTTGGCCCCGGGCTTCTCCAGCTCCCAGGTTTAGGTCAAAGCAGATGCATGTGGGGCGGAAGGGCCGGAATCTGGGGATGGAGGGGAATAGCACCCCACCAGGGTGAGCCCCAGAGGAGGACCGTGACCCGGTGCCCCGGGCATCGGTGCTTGGGTTAAAGAGATGGCACCATGGTGGTGAGGTTCTGGCCAGACCTAAAATACCAGTCTGTGGGCAGGTGCGGCATGTGGGACGCCTGTGCACACAGGCATTCCCTCACCAGGCCCCAGGGGATGGCGGCCCCTCCTGCATGGACCCCCGTGTCACCCTCTGTGGGCTGGCACTCTCGCCTTTGGGCCCGGCCCTGGGAACTTCTTGAGGAATTCATGGGAAGCAATGTTTGCAGACCCCACCCATGCATGTGTGTCCTGAATTTTATTATTGACTATGAAAAAATACTCAAGATAAAAAAATAGGTAAAGGATTCTTGGCTGGAAACCATTTCCTTGTGAATGGGGAAGGTGATGCCTCATTGTCTCCCTGGTCCCTGCGTCGCTTTGACCCTGAAGCCTTCTGACCCCCTGTCCTTGGATCTGACCTCGATGGACGCGTGGTCTTTGCATCCTGCCCTGAGATTTCGCAGCGGAGAGCCTCGGGTAGCCCTGTTTCATTCATGGGTTAGAGACGTACTGAACCTTTCTGATCTGGGCTCATGTCCTTTATTTCTGAGAACTTTTCATTCATTTTTGACAATTCCCTCTCCTCTATAACTTTCTCCTATTTGGGTGTTGGGCCTTCTGGACTGGTCTTCAAATGTAGTTTTTTAAATCTCTGCTAACTTTTTATAAGACCTTCTCAGCTGTATCTTGCAGCTTCCTATAGAGGTTTTTCTCTTCACTCTGACTGCCATGTCCTTAATTTCCAGTAGCTAGTTTGTTATTGTTCTCTGAGCTGCCTCTTGTTTTGTAATAACTTCTCATTCCTTTATTTTCGCAATATTTTCTTATTTCCTTAGGGTATCGAATGATGTTCTGGAAGAAGTTTCTGCCCTCTGAGAAGTCCTCCTTCCATCCCAGTGGTGTGGTTCTTTTTGCTTCGGCCTCCATCCTCCATGTGGGAAACATCCCCGTTCTTGAGGGTCCTGTGCGGGTGGCTCAGGGGGGCGGGGTGGGGGTTCGTGGTAAGTGAACGGAATCAGCGACTTTGACATTTGCTCCGAAGATCCCACCTTGTGTCAGTTTCGGTCTCTCCTCTTGGGTGGACACCATTCCTCCAAAATCGTCTCGCTTCTTGTCTGAAGGGAGGGTTTGCCTGCCAGGGTTTGTTTCATGGTTGTCTTGCGATGTTGTTTGTCTGAACAGCACCCACACCTCAGTTTGGCCGTATGTGGAAACTGCAGTCCAGACTGCGGCAGGGGTATCAGGAAGGAAAGGCTGGGAGCGCGACTCCCTCGGCGCCCACCAGGCCCCTTTGTTTCAGCCACGACTCTCCCAGGTCAGAGGTGCAGGGCCGGGCGTCCCCCCTCCCTCCCTTGGGGCTCGCAGAGGAAACCAGCTTGGTTCCCAGCATTCCTGGCTGCCGCCTGGGGTTCAGATGGGCCCGGCTGGCTCCATTAGTCACCGCTCACTGGTCTGTTTCTCTGCTTCAAAAGCTGGGTTCCTTTTCTTCCTGTCTCTCTAGATTTTCTGAAAAGATTTTCAGATTAAGGAGATAATTGTACTAATGGAGTTTTGGGGAAGTTGCAAAAACAGATGGAAGGTATCCATCATTTTATTCAGGAAATTGTCTTCTCTATAAAGACACAATAGGACCATGCAAGACTATGGTTATAATCCTCTTGTACAGTCCCAATTTTTGTATCTTTGTCCTGGAAATGTAATGGACTTTTAATTTTTTGAGTGTTTTTTTTTGGGGGGGGCGGTTTTAATTGTTGTTGTTGGTTTTAATCATTTTTTCCTCAAAATCTAAGTTTTAGCTTTGAGTTTCCTCACTGATTTTCATTTGGTTTTGACTTTTAGTTCATTAATTTCTACACATTTTTTATTGCCTTCATTCTAATTCTTTGATACTCACACTTCTTTGTTTTTGTTATTTTTCCTGACCTCTTAAATGAACTGCTTAGCCCTTGATTTTCAGTCATGCTTCTTCCCATATATTAAGTATTTAAAGCTATAATCTTGCCTCTCGTTGTGGGTCAGCTGCACCCAAAATGTTTGGATACATAGCGTTTTTTATTATTTAGATATAAGTAGTGTACTGATTCCGGTAATATCTATTCTTTAAATGACAAGTACTTTTAAAATGTGTTTAAAAATTGTTAGTATACTGGAGCTTTAACTGAGATTTTTTTATTGAGGTAATTGTAGGTTCTCATGCAGTTGTGAGAAATAGCACAGAGCAGCCCTGCGACCATGCTAGCCTGTTTTCCCCATGAAAGCATCATGTAAACCCATAGGACCATATCACAGCCGCAGGATGTAAGCCACTGAAGGTATTCAGATTCCCCGTTTTTCTTGTAGTTGTGTGTGTGCACGTGCACTAAGTTCCTGACAATGTTAACCCCTTTGTAGGCTGGTGGGCCCACAGTACACTCGGGGTACCAAGTGGCCCCCACGCCTGTCACCCTCTTAACCACGCCCACCTCCCTTCCACCTGCCTCCCCCTCCAACCCCTGGCAGACACCAACGCGTCCTTCATTTCTAAAACTTTGTCATCTAGAAATGTTATGTAAGTGGACTCCACAGTGCAGGACCTCCCGATCGGCTTTTGCCGCATGTAATTCCCTGCAAGTCCCGCAAGTCGCTGCATGCACGAATCATCTGTCCCCTCCCAGGGTGAGGAACAGACCACAGTGTGTTTACCCGCTCTAAATGTTTGGGTTGTTAAGTTATCTTGTTACTGGTTTGCAATATAATTTTGTTCACAAAATATACTGTTTCGTGGTAAATTTTTTCAGTTTTGGAATGTGATGAGATTTACAGCCTGATACAGGTCAACTTCTCTAAGTGTTCTGTGGGGGCATAAAAAGAAAATACGTCCTGCAATTTTGAGGCACAAAGTTCTATGGTCTGCATTTTCATTTGATCAATTTGTCGATTGTGTTATTTCCATCTTTCATATACTTATAAATAAATATTTTTGCTTCTTCGTTTACTGTGAAGCCCTGTGGAAATCTTGCGGTCCGGTGGTGAGTCTGTCTTTCTTCCTGTGGTTCTGTTGACTTTGGCATTATAAAATTTGGGGTTATGTTATATGGATACATATTTGGACTTTTTAATGTTCCCCTGATGGAATTTCGCTTTTTCATCGTAGTTGCCCTCCACATCTCTTGCAACTTTTATTTCATCTTGAATTCAGCTACTCCAAGACAGCTTTTGTTCCATCAGACTCCAAGGCCTTGTCCTTCTCGGCTTTAAAGGTCTGTTCCCTTGTGTCGTAGGTGCGTCTAGTGTATTCGTGATACAATTGTTTTTCTTAATCATCGCCTTGTTGTGATTAGCCATTTGGAATATTTTCCATGTACATACAACTTTGTGTGCTCTCTTTTTCTGGCTTATCTGAGTTTCTTTGCTTTTCTCTTTCTCTTGAGAGCACACTTTGTATGTATGTGTGTATAAATTTCATGTGGGAAGAGGCAGCCATAAACCCCAAGGGACCAAGAAAGGAACAGTTTACTGGAACCCAGAAGGAATCAGTGCTGGGGAAGGCAGGCCACTTGGAGAGAAGGGTGGCCTCTGTCAAGGAGCACAGCCCCTTAAGGAGACTCATGGGAGGGACCCTGGGGAGTCACCTCTTGAGCTTCTGTCCTCCACATTGGCCATCTGCACGTCTCCCTCGTGGCCAAGTTCAGCTGCAAGAAAGTGGGCTCGAGAGCCTGAGGTCCAACCATAAACATCCGGCGTTGCTGGCTACGTGACTGCTCCCACTTATTCTAGTAGTCTTCATCATACACTTTAATAACACAATCATACTTCTATTACTTGATTTATAAACTTTAAACAATACTTCCTGAAGTAAGGATGATAATGAGATGCATAAATCATTGTTTATTCAATCTCTATCTTGCCTTTCCCATCCACCCACTGTTGAGTTAGTTATGTCATCATCTTTACACTGTTACGGCTTACAGTATTTATTGCCCACACCATAACCATCATATCTACAGTTGTTTCAGCTTTAGTATTAAATTTACAAGGTTTCTAAGAAGCTCACCACTGGCTCACATATCAGAGCTTCCTTATTAAGCTCCCAGTGGGCTGTCTTCAGGAGAGCTGATGAAAAAAGGCCCATCTCCTCACCTTATACTCACATCATAGTTCGCTGGGTATGAAATTATTAAGTGACATTATCCTTCACTGGAATCTTTATCAACATTGCTGCACACTCTCCTGACATAGAAAAAAAAGTCCCAAGACAGCTCAACATCCCCCAAATACTTGACCACATTTGGGGGAGGGGTGGAGTCCCACAGTATTATTTCTTTATCTTTCAAGTCCAGGCATTTCACTCGCTCCCCTTCCAGGCTAATGACTACATGCACACTGGAAATCTTCCTTGTCTTGTATAATTATCATTTTCTTTCTTACATTTGGAAATTTAAGCAAATTGATTTCATTTTATTTGTGTTTTTCATGCTCATTTCCTCCCTGGCTATGGCTGTTTGTTGCTATGACACTTCAAACGTGGACTTTTCCCTGATGGCTTTGTTACCCTGTCATTCCTCTCCAAAATCTAGTGATTTACTTCCACCTCTTTTTCTGTTTCATTATCACTTCCATGGATTTTTTTGTGTCTAGGCTTTAAGCTTTTCATTCATTACAAGCTGTTTTTTTTTAAACTAGGGTCTTTAAATCCACGAGGTATGTTTTCCTCTTGATGATATTTGTCATTACTTGCCTCCTGGCCAAATTTTTCTGTTGTGCATTTCCAGCTTCCTTCTTTCCGTCATTCTTAATTTTTCTTGTTATTTTCATTTGAACAAGGAGTACTAATTCCAAGCAGGTATCCATGGAGGGACTGGGAAAGGGGCCTCCATAATGCACCTGGCTAGTAGCTAGTTTCCCTTCTGTGGCTCACAGTTAAGCCCTGGGTGACATGCGTGCATGTGTGTGTGCACACAGTACGGGCATGCATGTGACCTCTGTGACACTGGGCCATACCTGCCTTCCACTTTGTTTCAGAGCTACTTCTCACCCACAGTATTCCTTCCTCTGCCACATGTTGGACTGACTGCCTCCTGCAGATGGCAACTTTCTTTGTTCACCCAAAACTTTTATGACCCTTTACAGTGTCAGGAGTGCTAGGGAAGCCGGTGTCGCCAGTCCAGGTACCTCTTTATAGTTTCGTGTGTTCAGCTGTCAGGGATGCCCTCGGAATGTGCCAAGCACTTTGGGAAGTGCACGTGCCCCATGGGTTCTCCTGAGGCCTGCAGGAATGGGGGGCCTGGCACCTCCTGTCCCCATCTAGTTGTGGCCCTCCCAGTGGGTTTTATAAATATGTGGAAGTCCAAAGTAATTCATGCCTCCTCGCTGCATGAGGCTCTGTCCTCGCTCCTCTCTGCTCCTGTTTTCATTTGCATGAGGAGAGGGTGGGCCCGCTGTGATGGGGACTCTCAGAGCAGGATGTTCACGGGATGCTTTGCGGGTGTCTTAGAGAGGTGAAGCCATCTGAGAGGGTCTCACGAAACTCAGTGTCAGAGGAGGGGGACCTGGGGCTGCCCTGCTCACCCCTGTCCTGGGCACAAGGATCCAGGCCCATATTGTTGTCTGATGGGGAAATGGGACTGACAGGGCGGAGGGGCCTCAGTCGTGACTAGGACCAGAAAGGGCTTCGTGGAGGTCCAGGCACTTACTCAAAGGCCTGAAGGGTGTGAGGGAGGAGACGGGGCGACCAGGCTTAGGGGCTCCAGGTAGATGTGCCCCAGGAGGAGTGAGCCCTCTGTGCTCTGGGTGCAGCCAGCTGGGTGGATGGAGGGGTCTGAGGGAGGGTGGGAGGCGGTGAGGCCAGAGGATGCAAGGAGGACAGCTCCTGGAGGCCTGGGACCACTGCCGGCCCCTGGCGGAGTGAGTGTGTGCAGGGGAGGCTCTGCTGGGGAAGCATCCTGCACCCGCTTAGGACTCAGGCTTCCTGGCTGCTGGGGGTCACGGGGCCTGGGGAAGTCCCAGCAGGCTCCGGGGCAGGGTGCTGGCATCCTGGCCGGGCCAGCACAGAGGCAGGGGGCAGAGGCCGATGCACGTGTGAGGAATGGCCAGGAGCCGCTCCCTCAGACAGGACCTTGCCCTCACTGACCAGGGCCAGGGACAGCAGCCTCCCAAGGGATGCGAGACCCTTGAGAAGCCAAGGACAGCAAGCTGTAGCCACACCAGGATGTGGGAAGAGCAGTCCACCCGTTTCCACAGCGAGGCGCCCATTTGCCATGCCACAGTGGCTGATGGAAAATCATAAAATGGGCCATTTGCCTTTATTTTCCTGTAACCTTGTACTTTGCAAAACTCTCTGAACATCTTACTTGAAATTTCGCTGGACACAACAGAGTGTCTGGCTCAGCCGTGCTCACTGGCCCCATGCCCTGCCTTCTCTCCTCTTCCTACTGGGTCATGGGGGGCAGGGCACCCCCACCCCCACCCTGGGGCAGGGCCAGGGCACCTGCTGGCTTCCCTCTGGCTCCTAGGGTGCCAGAGGCGGGCTGGTCTGGGTGCAGAGAGAGCGTTGAGAAGGACAGAAGTGCTCTGGGGCTGGACTCCACACTCATTTTGTTTGATTTGTGCAACAGCCTCTGGGTGGCACCACGGGGCCCCTGTTTACAGAGGGAAAAAATGGGTTTAGAGAAATACATGGATGCCCACAAGGCCAGGTGCCAGCCTGGGGCACCGCTGATTGGCACCCAGTCAGTCAGATTGCAGAGAGCCACTGAGCTTTTCCACAGGGAGTGGTGTGGGGCATCCCAGGCCTTCATCCCAGGGATTGAGGGCCCCTGGCAACACAGTCACTGCACTGGTCAGGGTTCTCCAGAGACCAGAACCAGGCAGAGGCCTGCAGACCTGTATGAGAGGAGATGTATTACAGCAAGTGGCTCGCGCAGCTACGCAGCCCTCAAAGTCTCAAAGTCTGCCAGCTGGACGCCCTGGGGCTGGCAGCGTGGTGCCACCCAGTGTAAAGGCCTGAGACCTGGAGGGTCAGCTCAGAAGCAAGTCCCAGCCTGAACCTGAAAGCCCACGCGTGAGCCAGGAGCGCCGGAGTCCCGGGAGGATGGGTGGCGCCGCTGGAGCAGAGGGAGGGGCTCAGCTCTTTTCTCTCCAGGCCCCGGAGGGACTGGCGAGGACCCCGCAGGGGAGCCCCGCCCCTCAGTCAGTGTTCAGAGGCCGGCCCCTCACAGACACCCCGCAGCCTGTCCAGCCGTCCGGGCATCCCATGGCCCATCACAGGGACGCGTAAAGCCGTCATGATGACGAGGTGGCTGTGGGGACCCACCTGAGGAGGAAAAGAACGGAACAGAAGAAAATGGAAGAATCGACCATTTCCGGACCCAAAGCAGAAGCAGTTTGCTGAGAACCGGACCGAGCTTGAAAGGGGACGCGGTGCAGATGAGGCGGGCAGCTTGCACCGCTCCCTGGGCCCACAGTCTGCAGCTGGACCTCTAGGCCCATCCGAGGCCTCTCTCCTGACGCTTGGACGCCGTCCTCCCCGCGTCCTCGCGTGGTCGCCCTCTGTGTGGTCATGTCCTCATCCCCTCTTCCTGTGAGGACCCCAGCCGCGCAGATCAGGGCCAGCCCAGTGACCCCATCTGCCTCAGTCACCTCTGTAAAGGCCCCGTCTCCAAACGCAGTCCCACTCAGGTCTTGGGGAGAGGACCTCACCTGTGAATTCTGGGGGACGGGTCTCAGCCCCTGCAGCAGGTCGGAGTGAAGGTCAGGTGACTGTGTGGACATTGCTGCCTTGAGGTACGGGGGTTCCCAGAGGCACGCCGCCTCTTTAGACCCTGGGCGCGGTGCAGACTCCCGCCGGGAAAGTGGAACCCTTCCAGAAGCCCACCCGCCGAGGGGCGAGGGCCGCCTTTCCCATGCTGCTGCCCCAGCCCCCATCGTCTTCAATCTTTGCCAATTTGCTGAACACAAAAAGGTATCAATCGGTCTGTGGTTTGGATCTGCCTATCTTTGATTGCTACTGAATTTGAACATCTTTTCTTATGTTTATTGGCCATTGAGGTTAATAAGTCCTTAACAGTTTTGAAGTCATTTAAAATGCCAGGCTGCCTCCTGCATCGGAGGCAGTAAAACTGGAGGCCTGGGCAGGGGCCTGAGAGTCTCCCGCCCCCGGGCGGAGGCCAGGCCTGCCATTTAGACCCCACCCCGGTGGCCAGCTCTCTCCGTGCTCCCCCAGCGCCCTGTCCATGTCCAGCCTGCCCCACCCCGGATCCCTGTGGCCCCGCACACGGAGGACAGTGTCTGGCAAGGCCTCGGCTCTGAGAGATTCGCATACTAATGGGGAACTGCTGTCGGGCTGGAGAGCCAGAGACCCGGCCGAGCCCTGCGAGCTCAGTTCTGGAGGCTTTATGGGCTCCGTCCACAGTAAGTGAACGTGGGGTGGCCAACAGCTGGGCTGGTGCATCCCGTATGCCACTGGGCACCCCCCCCTCGTGGGTGCCTTTCTGGGGTACAGGCTGGAGGCTCACAGCCCCACCTTGGAACTCAGTGTGCGGCTTGGCAGCCACTCAGTGAGCAGACTACCCATACGTGAGCTGTCCCCAGCCACGGCTCCACCCCTCTGACCCCGAGGGGTGGGGCCCAGCCCTGAGCAGCAGAGCCCCTGGCGCCTTCCACATCACCCCCGCCTCTCTGGGGCCTCCCTCACACAGACCCTCCACCCTCGACCCTCTGCAAGGTTGGCTGCATCCCCTTGGCGCCAGTGGACCTTAGAGGCTGGGCTCCCACTAGCTCAGCTCCACCCTCCATTCTACCAGCTCAGTCATTCCTCTTTGTAAGTTTTATTTTCTGATTAATCACATAGGCCTCATTAAATGGAAGATAGAGTTTTTCATAAAATATGTAGAAGAATCTTGGATTATTAATTCCAAAATTAAAAAAATAATAATCCCGGCAATGAAATGCATTGTCTGTTCATAAAACTCATCAAGGGTCAGGACAGTGGGTTTACAACTTCAGGGTCCCCAAAGACAGGGTCCCTCTCTGGACCTACCCTCCCGGGTCCTGCTAGGCCCCCAGGCCACCCTGGAGGACCTGCTTCTGAGCAACTGCAGTGACCCACAGTGTGGACCAAGCTCCTATGAGAGGACTGCCAGATTCTGGGAGGCTGTCCGCTCCCACCTCATCCACTATGTCTTGGGGCCCAGGCTGTGGTGGATCTGAAGTGCCCAGGTCAGACTATCATCCCCAGCTGTAGACCACTCTTGCCGAATTGAGGGTTCTTACACCGCCAGAGGTTCTGATGACATGCAGATCCCTAGGCCCCAGCCCAGAAACCCCACTTCCCAGGTCTGCTGGGGCTGGGAGCTCTGCATCTGCAGGAGGGCCTGGGCCCACGCCGGGCCAATGACCTTGTTTACTGTAAACTAATGTTCCGCTGTGGGGGAAACACCCAGAAAGCAAAGAATCAGAGCAGAACCCCAGCAACAGGGGCACATGCACAGGGCCAGCATGGGGCCAGCACGGGCCGGGGCTTCTAGGCTCCTCTGGTGATATTATGCCACCTGGGTGAGGGCTGCAGGTCAGAAAAGGGCTTCTGGGCATCCGTTTAGATCGGCCCCAAGTCTCTAACTGTGCTGTGCTTACAGAAGAAACTCCCCGATTTCAGGAAATGCACATGGAAGGATGTATGGGCAGTGGGCCACTGAGCTCCCATGGCCCAGGAAACAGTGCGTGCCTGTATGTGCATGTGCCTGCACATGTGTGTGCCTGTGTGTGCCTGTACATGTGCACGCCTGTGCCTGTATGTGTGTGTGCCTGTACATGTGTGTGCCTGTGCCTGTATATGTGCACACCTGTGCCTGTGTGTGCATGTGCCTGTACATGTGTGTGCCTGCGTGTGCACCTGTACATGTGCACGCCTGTGTCTGTGCATGTGCATGTACATGTGCATGCACGTGCCTGTGTGTGCCTGTGCCTGTACATGTGTGTGCCTGGGTGTGCATGTGCCTGTACATGTGTGCCTGTACATGTGTGCGCCTGTGTGCACCTGTGCATGTGCACGCCTGTGCCTGTATGTGCCTGTACATGTGTGTGCCTGGGTGTGCATGTGCCTGTACATGTGTGTGCCTGTACATGTGTGTGTGCATGTGTGCGCCTGTGTGCACCTGTGCATGTGCGCGCCTGTGCCTGTATGTGCATGTGCCTGTGTGTGTGTCTGTACATGTGCACGCCTGTGCCTGTGTGTGTGTGGCTGTACATGTGCATGCCTGTGCCTGTGTGTGTGCCTATACATGTGCACACCTGTGCCTGTATGTGCGTGTGCCTGTGCATGTGCACGCCTGTGCCTGTGTGTGTGCCTGTGCATGTGCACGCCTGTGCCTGTGTGTGTGTGGCTGTACATGTGCATGCCTGTGCCTGTGTGTGCCTATACATGTGCACGCCTGTGCCTGTGTGTGTGTGGCTGTACATGTGCACGCCTGTGCCTGTGTGTGCATGTGCCTGTACATGTGCAGGCCTATGCCTGTGTGTGTGCATGTGTGCGAGAGCATCCTTAGTCTGGTGGGGATGCCCTGCACTTCCTTCTGCCACCCATGCAAGCCTTCTATGAGCTTGAAATCATGTCAGATGAAACGTCAGCCGTTGAAATCAAGCTGGCAGAGAGCATTTGGTGCTGGGAAGGTGCTGGGGGTGTGGCCATCACTCTCGGTTTGGGGCCCAGCCCTGTGACTTGACACGGGCGTCCCTGGGGGCAGGGCTGGCCAGTGACCCTCCCTACCTCCTCTGTCTGACTGACACCGGGTCTCCTGCATCCAGTCTTGCGGCCTCCCTTATGTCTGCAGCCCCTGCCTCCTCTGCCCTCCAGCCTATTTAACCCTGCAGTCACACCCCCAAGTTCACAGGGTGGAGCCCTGGCCCCATGCAGTGTATTTGGAGGTGGGGCCTTTACGGGGTAATTGAGGTCAAATGCCGTCGTTGGGCCCTGATCCTGTAGACTGTGTCCCTGTAAGAGCAGGGAGAGCTCTGTCCTACCGCGCGAGCTCACAGAGGAGGCAGCCATGGGCCTGGAAGAGCTCACCAGGAGCTAGCCTGCCGACCCCTGGCCTCAGGCGGCCTCCAGCGTGAGCCTGTGGCACATTCGCTGCGTCCAAGACAGAGGCCTGAGCCCCAGGTTCGGTCCTGTTCCCTTTTCACCTCACTTTGCACAATGTGGACATGAACAGCCAGAGTATATATTGCCTTTGGGGGTCAGGGATCCCCCTGAAAGTGTCCACAAAACCAGGGTGTGGGACCTAGGGCATTATCCTAGTCCTCAGGTGTCCACTGCAAGTGGGGGGACCACTGTATGCCTCCTGGGCGACCCTCCAGCACCCTGCCTAGAGCATAGCCCCTGGATCAACCACAGGGACCTGGCCCCAGTGAGCCCCAAACCAAGCTCAGCACCTCCCCCAAACCTGTCCTACCCTCCGAAGGTCCCATTTCTGTGAATGATGTCCATTCACCCAGGAGTCCAGGCCAGGCTGTGGGTCACCCTGAGCTTCTGAACTAGGGATGTCTGCCTCCCCAAAAGTGTCCTCAGAGATGCACACATGCCTGCCTCCTTCCTCCCGCTTGTACGGAAGGTGTCCCAGGGGCTCCCGGAAGGACAGGAGTCCAGCTAGAGGAGAGGGGCTGAGGGTCAGGGAGCAGCAGCAGGGTGAGGCGGCCCCTAGCCAGGTGACAGAGGGCGCTGTCGGGACCCTTGGTGAGACAGTTCCTGTTTCACAAACCACACGGCCGTCCTGAAACAGCAGCTGTCACCACAAACAGGTGCATGGCCTTGGCAGTGAAGCCTCAGTTTACCCCATGGCACTCACCCCTTGGGGTTCACATGGAAGGCAAACAGGGCCCCCTGGCCCCACCTCTGGGCAGCCTCACTGGGGTTCATCCAGGGTAGGGTCGGCCCAGAATGTGCCCCGTCCCTTCCCGTCCGGCGCTCCTGGGGGCAGGGCGGGGCCTGTGTCCTCTCAGCCTGTCCCCCTCTTCATGCTGGGGTCTCACGAGGCCTTTGGTGCCCTGTGACTTGAACCCCGAAGACAAGTCGTTAATTAGGAAGCTCGGCAGAGCAAGGGGCATCCCCCAAGCCTCAAGCAGCCCTGTGGCATTGGGACCCCCAGGGGCGGGAGGGCGCTGGTGGAGAGCCTGGGCCACCAGCTTGGCGAGTTATACTGGGAGGCTGGCCTGGGCAGTCATTTACAAGCGTAGGAGATGCTCCCTCACAGAATAAAAGTGCCAGGAATGGATTTCAGGTAATTCCAAGTCCACAGGCCTTGCCTTTAGCAGAGCTAAAGGTGAACCGTTTATAGACAGCAGGCCTGGTGACAGGTGGGGGAGCAGAGGGTTCCCCCCCCCGAGGGTGTCTCCTTTGCCCTGAGGTCCTTTTCACACCCTAAAGGAGGTGGAAATTAGCTGTGCTGAATCGCTTCCCACCAGATGGGAGGGCCTGGCAGGAAGGATGATGGGAATGTGGAGGTGGGCAGGCTGCCTGCAGGCCTGGGGAAGGGGTCACCCCAAGGCTCAGGCAGGGTCAGAGAGGAGGAAGCCGCAGGCCCCCTCAGCCAGGAGGACGAGGCTCACGTGGCAGGAGGCTCGGAGCCTCCCTCCCCCTCTGGGGCCGGTGACCGAAGGGGCGCAGTCCAGGGTGGGTCCCGGCACACAGGTGGACCTGCAGAGAAAGGTGCCCTGCTGCCTGGTGAAGCAGGGGTCCTGCACCCCCTCACCAGAGCGCAGGGCACACCTCCCAGATTGTACCCTCCATGGCCTCTGTAGCCTCAGGGGGTCCGTGAGACCCCGAGGGCATGCGTCACACAGGTGCCAACCTTCCCATGGGGGCTGTTCCTGAAGACAGAGTCTGGGGACATGGTGGAGAGTGTCTGTAGGACGTTGGGTGGGGGACCCAGACGCTCAGGGTCACAACCCAACGCCCCAGGTGCTGAGCCCTGGAGAGCTTCCCAGGCTGAGGCCCTGGTGTCAGGGCGGAGGACCAGGCAGGAGGAGGGGGCGCTGGCTGCGGGCACTGGGCCACCCCGCAAGCTCCGGCTGAGGGAGGGGCCCCTGTAGCCCCCGGGGAAGAGTCCTGCCTGCCCAGAGAGGAGGCTGGAAATGGAGCCGGGCAGCAGGTAGGAGAAATGCCCATCTGGCAGCCAGGGTGGGGCTGGGGAGTCACACACCCCCCGCCCTCGCGTTCACAGACCCAGGGGACCGGGGCCACAGGGTGCTGTCTCCACGGCAGCCACTGGGCCCTGCGGGGCATCTGCACCCTCTCCCCACCCCCGTGCCTGCGACTTGGTCCTGCAGGAAGCGTGGATCCCGGGCAACTCCCACCCGGGTGCGTGTCCCAGAACTAGGGCGGCCCTCTCTCCACCCGCTTCACAGGCCTGGATTTGGGGGCAGATCTTGCACCGGGTGATGGAAAAGAAACAAAGTGCCTGTCTCTGGGTGGCCAGACTCCGGTCCTGCTGCTGACACGTGACACAGGGGCTGGTCCCCGCTTCCAGGCTCCCCGCCTGCAGGACCCAAGTGTCAGGTGACCCTGGGCTCCCGGCCTCAGGGACCTGCGGGGTGTGGCTGAGCCATGAGGGGCCCAGAAGCAGCCCTCCGGGGGGCCGAGGGCTCCGGGGTCTCTCCCAGCCCCCATGCTGCCCCCACCCCAGGCCCACCGAGAGCCCGTCAGCACCCATGAGACCCCTCCTGTGTCTCAGCCCCCCCACAACAACAGGCAGGAACTGGCCCCTTTCTTCTGCCGGCCTTTATTCTCAGCAGCTCAGACAGTTGACGAGGACGGAGCGTGTTGCATGGAGGAGACTGGCATGCACATCAGTGCCCGGGTGCAACTTATGTTCTGCATTTGGGAGGCGTGGGTTTTGTGCCATTACCACCACCCCTCCGTGCTGTGTGCCCTGGGCACGGGCTGTATGCCATCTGCGTCCTGACAGAGGGAGGAGGGAGCTTCGACTCGTGTGCAGCCCAAGGTGCAGTCAAGGTCTCTGCTTGGTTCTCGGAGATGTGTGGTGGCCGGATACTCTCGAGTATTTGGGGCGACCGACCATTCAGGCAGGGGTGCTGCTGGGACCCAGTAGGTGAGCACGAAGTGAGCAGGTCCAGAATGAGGGGCCTGGGGGATGGTGAGCCTCTAGCCGCCGTGCACGAACCCTGTGAAAGCACCCCGGGTGGAGCGGGGATATTCTGGGCACCACAGATGGGCATTCTAGGAAAAGGGGACCCGGGCAGTAGAAGGACCTGTGCAGGGTGAGGAGGGGTGAGAAGGGCAGTTGTGGCCCTGGCCCGCAGAGCGCACCCAGGGCCCGGGGCCAACACTGCAGGCTCCTTAAGGGAGGCGCACCAGGCGGACGCTGAGCAGACAGGACTTTCTGAAGGCAGACCCTGGAGTCATGTAGCATGCCACGACTGGGTACAGGCATGTCAGAGTGGCAGCTTCACTGTCCCCAGGGCCCAAGGGCCTGCTGATAAACGAGGCCCGTGAGGGTCAGTGGGGCCTGACAGCAGCCAGCCATCCTCCCTGGGACCCGGCCCCTCTGTGCACACCCAGTGTGTGCAGCTCCAGGGTCACAGACTCTCTGAAGCCCAATACGACAACCCCTGGGAAGAACAATGTTAGAGGAGGCTCTGGCTGCTTGCTACCCCTTCCCGTTTGTGCAGATAGGAGCACCTGAGGGCCCCAGGCGCCGCCCCTCTCGGGGTGCTGGGTGGTCCCCTTCCCTCCTTGCAGTTCCCACAGACCCTCATTCCCCTGCCTTGACCACTTCATTACGAGTACAGTGCCAGCCAAGGCCCTGGGGAGCCCCTGTGTTTGGGAAGGTGACCTTGGCCAAGAGCCTGCCCCGGAGAAGCTGAGTGTTCATCCCACACGCCGTCTCACACCGCGAGGCCCGTGAGCCCCAGAGACGCCACGGGGCACACCCAGCCCCACTGGCCTGCGGAGCTCAGGGCTGGCGTTCAGAAAGGGGGAGGCCAGAGCTGAATGAAAGGTGGCTGACAGACAGACAGCCTAGCAAGAGTGCAGATGTGAGAGCTGAAACCAGAAGGCTCCCCAACTTACTGCCCTGGGGGTGCAGTGCGGGCTGCAGGGAGGAGTCCAGGGCACACAGGGCCCCTGCCCAAGGGATCAGGGCGGAGTCTGGGGGACCTCACAGTGTGCGGAGGGGCAGGAAGCAGAGGAGCCGTGGGAAGCCCCCGGTGTCTCTGAGCCTGTTCTGGCCACGGCGTGGAGAGCAGCCCAGAAGGGGGAAGACCGGAGGCCAACAGGTCGAGAGGGAGGCCGGGCGGGAGGCGGGGACGAGGGCCTGGGCTTACAAGGCTCACTCGGGGAGGATTCTACTGACAGGGGTTCTTGAGGTTAGATTGGAACTGTTGATTTTCTAAAGTAGGCTGCATTTTTAGAAGTTTTAGATTTACAGAAAAGTTGTGAAGGTGGTGCGGAAGCCCCCCAAACCCCGCCCCTGTGTCCCCACCCACATCTCCCGTCAGTGTCACACATTCGTCACAATAGACCGAAAGCGGAGCGTCACGATCGGCTCGGGTCCCTCCTTTACTCCAGCTTCCTCAGTCCTCACCTCCTGTCCCTTCCCTGGCCAGGATGCCGTCCCCGACACTACGTGACATCAGTCCTCCAGCTCCCTGGGTGCCTCCCGGCGGGGACAGCCTCTCCGACCCCTTAATGCTGGTCACCCTGGCGGTGTGGAGCGCTGGCCGGCTGGTGCTCTGTAGGGTGGCCCTGTTAGAATTTGTCTGGCATTTTCCACACATGGTGGTTATTTTCAAGGGAGATCCTGCCAAGGGTAGGTGCTGTCAGTGTGATTTATGCCCGCGGTGCTGACCTGGCGCCCTGGCTGACGTGTGTCTGTCAGCCTCTCCACGGAAAGCTCCCTCTCCCCACCCACCCAGTCCCGTGTGGAAGGGAGTCGGTGTGCACGGCCCACAGGTAGGCCTGGCGGGTGCCATCTACGTGATTTACCTGCCGTTATGTCCCCTCTCTTCATTTCCTGGCACGTCCAGCATGTATTTACCAGCATGAGCTCACAGATGTTCATTTCAGTGTGGGTTTAACCCTGTATTGCTTTATTTCACTGCTCAAACTGTTCTTGCCTCGGCCTCTGCCCCCGCCCCCACTACCTCCTGGCTCTGTGTCCTGTGCCATCCCTGGACTTGGCTTTCATGTTCATTCTGCTGAGAATCCGAAGCACGGCTTGAACCCATCATGTGGTCCCTCAGCTCCTCTCACTCCTGTCATACAAGCGGCCTTTATAGCTTCCAACATTGCTTCCGTGGTCACTGTCCACCCACCTAGGACCCCCATGGCATGTGCACCAGGTCTCTTCGCCATACCCCAGGTCTCTAGTATTCTTTTTTGAGTTTACGCCATTTTCATTGTCTATGATTTCATTTAGACACGATTTACTGACCATCTGCCCTTTGGCACATGCTCTCTTCCATTGTAGCTGGTCTGTTGTAAAACTCATCTACTGAATCCTAAAGTTTAATGATTTCTCTTTTTAATTCTAGACTTTCCACTGGATTCTTTCTGATAGTTTCCAGTTCTCCAGGAAGTTTTCCAATGTTCTTCTCATGTGTATTGGCCCTGGGTACCTGCTCTGAGGGGCTGATCACTCGGGAGTCTGCTTTCCTCACTGTGTCTGTCCGTGTGGTCCTGTTTCCTAGAACATGTGGCAGTTGTGTGAATGGTCGTGGTGGCCGTGGACAATCCCCTCCTCCTGCAAGGGTTGAATTCCTCCCCCAGGGCAGGTGAGCAGGTCACGCTGAAGCAGCTGTAGCCACACACCATGTCTGGGGACAGGTCTGCACCTCGCTCCGGGGCAGACCTTCTGTGACCTCAAGGCCTGGTTGCTAGTGGCTGCTCCTCTGGGGGAGCCCGGAAACTCTAGTTTCCACGTCCCAAGCATCGTGAGGTCACAAAATCGCCCCTGACCTTGCTGGATTTTTCCGCTGTCGTGTCCCTGTCTCGCCAGCCTCTCACCTGGACACACAGAGCTTGGGAAAGGGAAGTGCCTTGAGGGGCACTGTGCAGAGAATCTCAGGCTCCCTCCCGCTGTTCCCCTGCACAGGGTTGCTGGGCCCTCAGGTCCTGGCGTCTTGGCAGCCCTGAATTCCAGTTTCTCTTCTGGGCCCACAGAGCCTGGAGGGTCTCAATCCACTTGCGACCTGCTCTCTGCCTCCCGTGCGGGCACGTCAACTGCCCTGAGGAAGAAGGGCGGCCGCTGCAGGGACCACGCCAGGCTGTCCGCCTGAGCCCCTCAAACCGGGCTTAGGGGAGGGAGGGGAGCTGTGGGCGTCCACGGGACAAGCGCGTCCAGGACCCCGACCACCGGCCCGGCCGGCTGACGGAATTTGCTTATCCTGAGTACTGACCATCAAGTCGCTGTATTTTACTTTGTCAGTTTTAATTACCTATTTTATCTAATTCAGTGTATCTCACATCCATTTACCTGTTTTATCTATTGCTTAGATATTTGTCCATATTACCTATCTACCTATCATCTTACCTATTTGATCACCCATTTAGTGGGTCCCGTCTGAAGGCCTGGCCCCGGCTTTCATCTTCTTTGCTGCTACGGCTGCTCTAAGGGGGACAAACGGGGTGGCCGAGTCCCAGCGGAGCTGGTTCTGTGCTCCAGAACCTCTTCGCCAGAGCCTGGAGGAGGGACGCCCAAGGCTCCGGAAGGAATGAGGGCTCCTCCCTGTGGGCGCTGCCGCTCCAGGGCTGGGCTCTTGCACATCACCCTGTTCTGCTGGGAGCTGAGCACCTGCATGTCCTCTGCCATCTGGGGAGAAATTTGGCCAGTTTTCTCTGGCATGTAGCAAAGCCGCACAACCTATCAGACAGCTGAACCTGTGGTCTCACGTCTGAAGGCCAGAAGCTGGAGATAAAGGCATGGGCAGGGCTCTGCCTCTCGGAGAGCCTGCTCCAGGCCCCTCTGCACGCCAGGTCGCTGCAGTCTTCAGTGCCCTGCAGCTTGTGAATGCATCCCTCCGGTCCCTGCCTCCAACTTCTCAGGGCATCCCCGTGTGTGTCAGTGTCCAGACGTCCCCTTTGCATAAGGACACCGGTCCTGTTGGATTAGAGCCCATCCCACTGCAATAAAAGCACATCATAACTGAACTAATTACATCTGCAAGGACCCTGTTTCCCACTGAGGCCACATTCTGAGGTCCTGTGCCCTGTCCCCATCCAAGGGCCCCTACCCATGGCTGGTAACCTAGACCGCTGTCCCCTTGCATCCCAGGAGGCCACTGAAGCCCACAGGCCAGGACAGCCAGGAACAGATGTGGCTCCACATTGTCCTAATTCAGGAAAGGGTGACCACCAGTCATGCCACATTGTTCCGGGAAAAATGGCCTGGCAGAGCCTGGAGGGGCACCTCCAGGAGACCCATGGTTGATGGCAAGCCGAGGGGACCCAAATAGACTCCTTTCCACTGGCAACACAGCCTCAACCGAGCCCCTAGACCAGCCTGCAAATGGCACACTGGCTCTCGTCTGACCCAAACAGGCCCCAAAAGTCAGGCAGGTGAACAAGCGGCCCTCACATGACAAACAGACTTATGGAGACGGATGGCCTGGCCACCACCATGCAGCGCCTCCCAGGCAGGGGTCAAGCACATTCAAAACTCAAGACCTCTGCACACGGGCCTCTCAGGGATGGGGGACTCCGGGGAGGAGGGAGCAGCCTGGCCCTGGGCCCTGTCCCTGCCATCCATGCCCATGGCTGCTCATGACCAGGGCAGGTGCACTCGGTGGCGGTTTGGCAGGACACAAAACGAAGGCTCTGGGACAAGGTGACATGTCCAAGGTCATCAGCAAGGCCAGTTTTCTCAGACCCAAACCCGGGTCTGTGTCTGGCTCCTCCAGCCCCAGCGTGCAGCCCCCGCCATGCTCCTGGCTACTCATCTGTAAAGCTTCACCGCCTCCCACTCCAGGGACCCCTCATGGGTGGCCATCGGGCCTGGGCACCCTGCTCGCTGGGGGCCTCCCACTGTGGGTGGATGTCTTCCCCCACCTCCAGCACCTGCCCAGGGAACAGACACAGACAGATCCTCCTGGAGTGTATCCAGGACCCCCAGTTCCCTGGGGCGCTGGCCTGGGGAGGTCGCGGTCCTGGGCACGCCCCTCCAGTGGGTCTCAGCCTCCCCCTGGAAGCTGCTCACTGGCGCACCTGCAATGGCCTGGGGGGGTGCGGCCCTGCTCTGTTCTGAGCTCCTGCTTCTCAAGAGGTAGGGGTGATAGAGACCCAGCGCCTGGGCTGTGGCCTCGTGGTGGGCTGAGGGTGTTTGTGAGGAGCCCAGACCACGGCTGAGGGTCCCTGAGAGTGTGAGCATGGGCCTGCCTCCTGTCTGCTCTAGCCAGGCCAGGCCTGTGCCCCCCAGGGCCCCGAGAGCTGCCCGGGCGGTGGGTCCACCACCCCTGAGCCCGGCTGGCCTGTTCCTCCTCCACGAAGAGTGGGATTCAGGCCTGCTGGGCCCCCCTCCCAAGCCCGTCATCACACTGGTGAACCAAATGTTGTGGATGGAGGAGAAGCAGGGATGTGACTCTCAGGTGTATTCATAAGGGATGGTTTTAACCGGTGCCACTGGAGAACATGAAAGATTATCTTCTCCTCGATCCTTCCCTTCCCTCAACGCTCTCCGCCCCAGCCCCGAGCCAGGAAGCAGGGCCTTGTGGGATCAGAGCAGGAAAATAAGATCGGCTGGTGAGGTCCTGATGGGGCTTTTGGGAACAGGGCTGCACAGGCCTGAGAGCGGCCGGCACACAGCCCACGCACGGCTCTTCCAGGTTTGCCCCTGTGCCTGCTTGGCGCGGACTCTGAGCGTACTCCAGTGTGGCCTGGCAGTCAGCCTATTCGCCCTTCACCCCTGGTGGGAAGGGGCAGCGCCCCCAGGTGTAGGAGGCCTTCTCCTGGGCCCCACAGTCCTTTGTGGCCACCTGTTGACGAGGATGGGGAGTGGACGCCGGGCTCAGGTTCCACAGATCCCCGGCCGTCTTGCCTGCTCGGCTGTGCCGCTCTCCCCTGGGGGTGTCTGTGGTCTTTCTGCCCCTGCTGTGCCCCCTACCTTCCCCTTCCCCTCCCTGAGGAGTCCATGTGGTTCCCTCGCCCACCTCCACATGCTGAGATGACAGGGAAGCCTGGCTAAGTATCCTGGTTTCGGTAGGCCGTGGATTTTGCCAGTAGCTGCGCTGATTAACTCCTGGTCGCTCGTTGGCTACCGTGGTAATCTGGGAGAAGAGCCGACTGCACCGCCCCAGGTCCCGCCTGACCAGGGCACGTCTCCTCTGCTCCGCTGACTGTGTCCTGCCTGGGGTGTCCCGGCTCTGCTGTAGGAGACGTTCCAGGTTTCCCTGTTTTCACATATGCATGAAGATGGGGGCCTTTTGCATCGTATCTTGTTTGCTGGCTTTCTGCTGTGTTCACAGACCCCTCCTCTTTGTGCCCCCTCCTGAGGAAGCTGCTTGGAAAAGCCACACATGTGTGGGACCCCCAGTCCACCTGCTGAGCCCTGTCGGCACTGCCACCTCTCAGTTGTGCAACTGGGCAGCTTACACAAATTTTCCAGGCTTGGCTTCCCTTGTGTAAAGATGGATGGATGAGGGTCCGTTTCCCCTGGAGGGGTCCTGAGGACTGAGTGGGTAATTCCCTAAGCAGTGGGGTCTCTGGCAGAAGGTGCTCAGCCAGCGCCAGCCATTTTTTATCCTGCAATCCGCAGATGTCCCGAGGTTTTCTGCTGGCTGCTCTGGTGAATTCCATTTGAGCCCTTGTGAACATTTACCTGCTGCAGATCCAGTAACTTTTCACTAACCCGTGTTCATTGTTTTTCCTTTTGTGAGTTCAAAGGGGAGACATCTGTGCAGGTGGAGACACGCATCGGGTTACAGAGGGAGGCCGGCCCCACTGACCTGCGTGGCTGTGCAGTGGAGGCGGCCCACGTGGGGGGCGTGTGCGCTCAACCCACCCCCGCCCGGCACGCACAGCTCAGCCCTGATCCACGGCGTCAGTGTGCGAGTTAGGCCCATCGTCCTCCAGGACAGACCTGTCTCCACCGGCCAGCCCTTCTCTCTGCTCCTCCTGGGAGTCCCACGGCCCTGATGGCTGCAGTGGTGGCCAAATGACGGTGGCCACGGAGACCACAGATACGGGTTTCAGAATCGCGTGACCCGGGTTTGAATCCCAGCACTGTCTCATGACAGAGGGTCCTTAAAAGACCTGTCTCCTTAGGGAAACGTGGGCCTGAAGCCCCTTCTGCTCAGTGGGAAGCCTCAGGCCGGCAGCCAGGCCCCCGGACTCTGCATCCAGCTGGGCCTGTGCCGGCTGCTGCACAGGCCAGGGAGGTGGCCCCGCTGTGGGCACAGGGCCTGTCCTGGGAGCCTCGGTGAGGGGGTACGCCAGTCGCTGGGGGCCTCTCTGCAGACGCCCCCAAGGCTCCCTCAAGCTGATCATCTTGTGCTGATGGACAAAATTAATCTCTGAGTTCTAATGAGATGGTGTGCGCGGGAGACAGACAGACAGACAGCTCATCTGAAGATTAAATGAGAAAAATTGCCACTTTGCTGCTTCCTTTAGAAACTCATTTGCATTCTGTCAGTTCCCATTATGCAGGAGCCGCAGGCGTGGAGGGGTCTGTGGATGGGGACCTGGCCTGGCCGGGGGCGTGAGCACTGACGGGCAGGCTCTCTGAGGCCCGGGACCCCTCCCTGCCGTCCTCTCTCACCCCGAGTGCGGTCCAGAGTGGGAGGCACCTTCCTTGCCCCCTTCGTCTCTGTCCTGGAGGAGAAACCCAGGGCCCAGAAGCCTGTCTGTGTGAGGTGGCCCCGTGCCCCTGCAGGAATGGGGACAGAAGGAGGGAAGGTGCAGGCCTGGGCGTGGTTCTCATGCTTTTACTGTGGCTGGGGACTCACCACCCCCAACTTAGGGGCGTAAATGGCGGCTTATCCCTTCTCACCACCCTGAGGGAATGGCGTCTGCTGTGGTCTGGCCTCCCAGGACTCACTCGCCCACAGCGGGGCTGCCCGTGTGCACTGGCTCGGTGGGGGCAGCGGCTCTCCCCGAGCGGGCCTGTCTCCAGGTGGTCTGGACAGGCTCCCTCAGAGCATTGGGCTTGGCTTCCAGGAGGCCCTGGGTCTCGCTTGCTTCTGACAGTCTCAGTGGAGATGGATGTGGCGTCGTTCCTGCCACGTCCCACTGGCCAGAGAAAGTCACAGGCCCGTGCAGGGTCCAGGGACACAGAGCAGCACTGGGAGGGGCCCATTTGCCAGGACACCCTTGGCACAGCCCAGAGGCGAGGAGCCTCTCTCACCTCTCAAAGTGACAGGTGGCACATCGACCTTCACCCAGGACCCCAGAGCCTCATCCCGTTCCAGGGTCAGCTTCAGGTCCAGTAGTGTGGACCCCTCGGGCTTAGCAGCCTGGGCAGCGACAGCCTGCGGGGCTTTAAACAGACTTGGCTTCTGATGGTTCTTCATGAAGGCAGCGATAGCCAGCCCGTCAAGGCTCAGCCCGGGGTGGAATGGAAGTCCCTGGGCGGTGGCCTACCCGGGGAACCAGAATGAAGCCCTGGCGTGGCCCGGAGGTGAGGCGGACCCACGGCAGAGCCTGCGTCGGCGGTGAAGGGAAGCCCAGAGCCGCCTGGGGGCAGTGGGGAGGGGGTATGCCGTGGAGGACAGAGCGGCCGGCAGAGTGGGCAGGGGCTCTCGTAGCTGACCCGCCTGCACTGGTCTTGCCGCAAAGGCCCCCGTGTCAGATGCGTGCCCTGCGGCATGTGGGGGTCTAAAACCGTCTCCCTTAAGACAGAGCCTCTGTGTGCTCGGGCAGCTCTCCCAGGGAACCGCACTTTGAGGTGCGTCACGGGCAGATCATTACTTTAGTTAGCAAAGCTAAGGGCTGACAGTGGCACTAATTGTAATTAAAAATTAGCATAGAAATGTGCTTTTAGGAGATTAAAATTATCGGTAGGTCCCGACCCATAGCCATCACCCTAAGTGATGGACGACAAATAAGCTCGGCATTAAATAAAACACATCTAATGGGCCTTTGAGAGGGAAAGATGCAAGTTCATTGACTCCCCTCTTCCCTGATTTACAAATGCGTCCTCCGCATAGACAAACAGCACGCAGCCTCTGCTCCCTCAGGCTTCCAGGCAGCGTCTTCATCAATTTCCATACAGGTCGCTGACCCCTAATAACAGCTTTGCACCATAAGCACTTTCTATACCTGTAAATTGTATTACATGTTAGAAATATTATCTCCGTGCAGAAAACTATCAGCTAATGATTAGTTGAGTGGATAAAATGCATGTCAGAGAGAGGATTCAGACTCACAGAGCCGTCGTGGCCGAGCACCACTCACGCTCTGGCGCGGGGCTCTCGCTGCTGCTCTGGGGCTGCTGTCGGCAGAGCCATACGGAGACCGATCTGTCCCGAGGGGCAGGGGGCAGCCGCAGATCGCGGGACCCTCTCCAACCTCCACCCAGGGGGCTTCGCTTCCCAGACTGCAGTGTGCCGGGGCCGAGGGACAGGCTTTTCGGCCCCTGCAGCCCTGAAGCCGCACACATACGGAGCTGTGCCTGCCTCTGGTTTGCGGGCACAGTGCAACGAGATGGAGCACCCAGGGTGGCCCTGGCAGCCTGTGGGAGTGCTCGGTTCCCCTGTCCAAAACCACAGCGGCACTCAAGAGGGCTCCGGGGAGCGGGGCCCGCATGCTCCTGCGGCATAGAGGGCAGAGCGGGAGGCTGTGGGCCGTTGAGGGACAAATGAGGATCAGGACGGTCTGGGACTGGAAGGAACCGGCAGGGGAGGGGCCCGGCCAGGCAGAGGGGCTGGCTTAGACTCTGCAGTCCCGGGGGGATTCTCTGAGGAGGGGATGGTTGAGAAAAGTCTCCAAGGAGATGCAAGTCATGGGACTGGTGGGAGGGGGAGCCCAGGACCCGGGGTGCAGGCGCTGGGAAGGCCGGAGCAGCTGGAGGGGGAGGTGGCTCAGAGACGGCGCCCGGCTTCGGCCCCACAGCAGGGGTGTGGTGGGCTGGGCGCAGGGCGACAGTAGACGTGGGAGAGACAGGCCAGGCCGGCAGGAGGGCTGTGCAGACTCCTCCGCTCCTCATGCAGTTCGATGTCCAAGCGGGTGGGTGAAGGCCACAGAGGGGAGAGGGTGGGGGNGCTGGAGGGGGAGGTGGCTCAGAGACGGCGCCCGGCTTCGGCCCCACAGCAGGGGTGTGGTGGGCTGGGCGCAGGGCGACAGTAGACGTGGGAGAGACAGGCCAGGCCGGCAGGAGGGCTGTGCAGACTCCTCCGCTCCTCATGCAGTTCGATGTCCAAGCGGGTGGGTGAAGGCCACAGAGGGGAGAGGGTGGGGGGATGCAGCGTGGGTGGGTGTGGACAGGGTGCTGTCTGACCAGGTCCCCTCCTCGCTCAGGGTTGCTCTCTCCAGCTAAGGCCGTGCCCCGTCAGGCCCGAGGATCATGGTCCCGCCCGCCTGGTGCCCGAGCCTGGTGAGGAGTGACCTCTGCCCCCTGTGGCCCCTGCCCTGGGCTCTATCCCCATCCTCTGGGCCTCCCCCACCCCGTCCTCAGGGTCCCTCTGCCTAAGCTCACACACTGGCACCCCAGGCCCACCACTCGTCCAGGTCCCTGCGCTCTCTGCCTGTCTCTTCCCGATCCCCCCAGGCCTGCTGCTCCCCAGCCCCACACAGCCTGGAGCAGGACCCGTGGTGGGCTGGCCTGGGCCTGGCAGGGGTGGCCCGTCTCTAGGCTGGGGCACCTGTTTCCTTTGGCAAGAAAGGGAGTGCAGGCCCCGCTGGGGTTCAGGGCCCTGTGGGCTGGGAGCAGGGAGGGAGTCTGGAGTGGCCAGGGCTGCCCCACGGGACCCTGGAGCACACACCCTGGGTATCAGGCTCCTTGGCCCTTTCTTTTGAGGGGCCTGCACCTGCGCTCCCCACCTGGCTTCCAGCCTGAACTCCCAGCGAGTACTGGGTGCAGCATTCCCATTCCCTGGAGTCGGGTCCCAGAAACCAAGGAAGGGATGGGTCAGGGTCACCTGAGGAAACTGTGCCCAGGCAGCTTTATTAACCCCCCTGTGACCTCAGACTGGCCCCCCTGAGCCCGCTGGCCCGTGTCTGTGGGAGGCAGGCAGCCTGTCCTGCACAGAATGAAGAGCCCAGACCCAGGCTCTAGTGGCAGCGAGTCCACACGTCGCTTTAAAGAACACCGACTGTTGTTTTTGGTGTCCGAGTGAATTATTTAATGCGGAGGGAAAACCTGCCCTCTGAGCGCCTATAAGAACACAGAGGAATCAGGGAGTAGCTTCATTTTCTGTAATATCTGTTTTTCCTGGAGGTGTCCCGGGACGGTGGAGCCCCCAGCTGTGGGGTGACGGACGACGCCCCACCTGCCGGCCAGACTCTGCATCCCTGACTGGCCCCCGGCCCCAGGCCCCTCCATGGTCACCCCACCGCCATACCCCACACCCTCTGCTGCCCTGCTTTCCCTGCCCAGCCTTCCCGCAGTCCTCCAAGTGGGGAGGAGGGCCCCCCACAGACACACCTAGCAACTCTGCCTGGTCAGGGTCACCACCCTGGAAGGGCCAGGACCATGGCCTGGCGCCCTCTCACAGGGGACGCTCCACCAGAGGGGTGCCCAGCAAGAGCACAGGGTGAGGGGTCGGGAGCAAGGACGCCACCCAGCCCCAGGGCTCGGGGTGCAGGTGACCTGCAGAGTCCTGGCACACCACCGGCACAGGGGACAGGGTGCCAGCCAGCCAGGCGAGGCAGACCCAGGGCCGGGGGCGCTGCCCCGTGGTGAGCCTCAGTTCAGATGAGCGTCGCTGGAGGAAGGTGGCCCCACTGGAGCCCCCAGTGTTGACCCAGTGCCCTCCTTGTATATCGAGTTGTGGGTCCCTCTGGGCCTCCAGAGATGCCGGTGGGACTCACTCCCTCAGAGAGGAGGAGGGGCGTGCCTCTGCCCCAGCCCCCCCAGCCCAGCCAGGCCTGGGGCTAACCCGCAGCCTTCCTTCCACCCCTGCCAGGCCCAGGCCCCTGGCCTGCACCCCGCAGGGCACAGCACATGTCTTTCCCAGGTGGGTTGCCCTCCCCCAGGGTTGCCACGCCCTGGGGAAGGTGGGCTCTCACTGTGCGTGTGGGTGCGCCCTGGGGCCCTGGGCCTGTTGGCTCCTACACCTAGGCTCTGTCAGGACGAAGCTCTGTGCACACAGGAGACGGAAGCTGTTGGTGGCTGGGAGGGCGGGATGGAGCACAACTGCCCCCAGGGTCTCCCTCATAAACCCACCTCCTAGATGACCCACTAGGTCTCTTGCTCACCAAGTCGGAGAGCGTTTGGGCTGTTCCAACTCTGCACTTCCCCACCACAGGCTGTGGGGGTGTGGGCCGTGGGCTGTGGGCCATGGGCTGTGGGCCATGGGCTGTGGGCCATGGGGTGTGGGCCGTGGGGTGTGGGCCGTGGGGTGTGGGCCATGGGGTGTGGGCTGTAGGGTGTGGGCCATGGGCTGTGGGCCGTGGGCTGTGGGCCGTGGGCTGTGGGCCATGGGGTGTGGGCAGCCCCCACGGGAAGCCCCCACTCCTTCCATGTGTACCAGTTGCTCTCGGGGTTGCAGGACCAGCCATCCCAGGGGGTGGGAGGAGGCATGTCTCTCCTGTGAGCTGATCTTGGAGGTCCCAGAGCCCCAAGCCAGTAGATCTGCGTGAAGTGAGCCCAGAACCCTGGTCGGTGGCAGGACATGAGCCCCATTTGAGCACAGGTGTGGGGGGCATGAGGACATGGGGGACACGGTGCATGCCTCTGGAGTGCAGCTTGACACAGTTTCAACAAATGATGCACATTTTAAGAAAAAGTTTGCTTTGTCCTTGTCTTATTTATACCAGCACTTTCTTGGTTCTTTAGATTAAAAATTAAGAATAAAATTGATACTAGCAATTAGTCATCTCAGGGGACATGATTTAAATGTGGGGAGAGGCCCCATTCATATTATGGAGATACATTTAAAACATAACTTTTTATACTTACTAATTATTGAAATGAATAATACATTCATGTGATTTTAATCTAGCGTTGTCAATAATAATTATGATGATAACTCAGTCTAGAAGAAATTTTAGCCCTTAAAGCCCACTGGGACCTGGATGTCAAACATACCCACTTACACATCTGTCTATTCATATTATGATAACGAATTAAAATAGGACTACCACAAAGCTTGGAAGCATAAAATAAGTTATATTGGGTCACAATTTAATGGAGGACCAAAATGGAACTGAAATTAGGGTAAAAAATAAGGGCTTCCACTTCAATTTCAACTGTACTGAATTCTTAAAAAAATAATACCTGGTATCCATTGATGTATGTTCAGATTGTAATAACATTATAGATAGTAATGGTGTCTTAATTTTGTTTTAATATCTGAAATACAATGAAAATCACTTTTTTGCAACTATTTACAGTTATGATGACACATTTTGGATGTTGCCATTTTTAAGCATTCTAATGTGAAGAATAATATGAAGATACACATAATGTGCCTCTAATTAAATTCTATCCAGTGAGCTCCTGGGCAATAAATGCCAGGTTCGCATACAGCCTGTGCAGGCCCTGAAGCCCTTCAGACGCCCCTCACCAATCCCAGGGACCGTCCCCCCAACCTGGCCTTAACTCTTGTCCTGACAGTGACCACACCCTGAACCACTTTGGGTGAATACCAAAGATCACAGTGGTTGGGTCATAGGGCGAGTGTACTTAGTTTCATAAGAAACCGCCGGCCTGTCTTCCACGTGGCAGGGCCACCTGCCGGGAGGGAGCATTCCTGCTGCCCACACCCTCAGTATCGGGTCAGTGCTCAGAGTTTGGCGACTATAACAGGATCCATCTCTGGCTTTTTATTCTACTGCATTGGCCCATCTCTGTGTGTGCTCCTTCGCCACACCATAGTGCCCCACTTACTGAGGCTCTGTAGTAAATCTGGAAGTCAGGTGGTGCCAGTCCTCTGACCTTGTTCTCCTCCAGTGTTGTGTCAGCTGTTCTGGGTTTTGTGCCTCTTCATATAAACTTTAGAGTCAGTTTGTTGATATCTACAAAATAACTTGTTTGGATATTTATTAAGACTGCATTGAATCTATAGATCCCAGTTGGGAAGAACTGACATCTTGACAGTGTTGACTTTTCCTATCCATGAACATGGGATATTTCTCCATGTCTTAATTCTTAAATATCTTTCCTCAAAGTTTTGTAGTTTTCCTCCTGTAGATTTTGCCATGTGCTGCTAGATTTGTACATAAGTATTTCACTTTTTGGGGTGCTGATGTCAATGGCATTGTGTTTATAATTCCAAATCCCCCTTGTTCATTGCTGGTCTATAGGAGAGTGATTGCCTTTTGTTATTAACTTTGTATCCTGCAGCTTTGCTATTATCACTTATTAGTTCCAGAAGTTTTGGGTTTTTTTATTGTTTTGATTTTTTTAGATTTTCCACCTAGATGATCGTGTCATCTCTGAACAAAGGCAGTTTTATTCCTTCTTCCCAATACGACTGGGATAAGTGTACCATTTATTTACTTTCCTGGTCTTATGGTTTAAAAAACAAACCTAAGTATTATGTTAACAATTTGTTGTCATCAAGAAAGACTGGCTACTGGTAGTTTTCAGTAAACACCTTAATAAGACATTGTATCACAAATACACAAACACTACAAAAACTGTACTGTGGCAGTTTTGGTTCTAAACAAATAGGCAGATGGTCCCAATTACACTTCTCAATAATGAACGTCGTTTCCAATTTTAAAACATAAGCAACCTATTTAAGACATGTCCATATATTAGCTCTTTCCTCATCCAATGTACAGCTAGAAATGGATGACTATATTGAAATGTGTTAAATGACATATGACATGTGCTAGGAACTTCCCATATGATGTTGACAAGAAGTTGTGCAAGGGGACATCCTAGCCTTGTTCCTGATATCAGTGAGGAATCTTTGAGTTTCTTACCTTTAAGAGTGATGCTAGCTATAAGGATTTTGTAGATGTTCATAATCAAGTTGAGAAAGTCCCCTCTATTCCTAATTTGCTGAAAGCTTTTATCATGGATGACTGTTGGATTTTGTTGCATGCTTTTTATGTATTGATATGATTACATGATTCTTCTCCTTTAATCTCCTGATGTGATGAAATACATTAATTGATTTTTGAGTGTTGGATCAGCCTTGCATACCTGAGATAGCTGATTTGATTATGCTATATAATTCTTTTTACATATTGTTGGATTTGATTTTTTATTATTTCATTGAGGATTTTTCTATGTTCATAAGAGATATTGGTCTCTTATAGTTTTTTTTTCTTTTAATGTCTTTGTCTGGTTTTAGTACTGTAGTAATTCTGGCCTCATAATGACATAAGAAGTATTTCCCTCTGCATCTGCTGAAAGAGATTGAAGAGAACTGGTGTCATTTTTTATTTAAATATTTGGTAGAATTCACCTTTGAACCCATCTATGCCTGGTGCTTTCTGTTTTCAAAGGTTATTAATTATTGAAGCCTTTAATAGATATCGGATTGTTCAGATTGTCTATTTCTTGTGTGGGTTATGGCATATTGTGTCTTTCAACAAATTGGTCCATTTCACTTGAGTATTGAATTTGTCCACATAAAGTTGCTCACAGTATTCCTTTATTATCCTTTTAATGTCTCGTCTCCTCTTTTGTTTCAGTATTAGTATTTAATATCCTTTCTCTCTTAGTTAGCCTTGCTAGAGGCTTATTGACTTTATTAGTCTTTGCAAAGAACTAGACTTTGGTTTTGTTGATTTTTTGATTTGTTGTTTTTTTTCCTCTATTTTCTCTATTGATATAGAAGTTAGGTAACAAGAGCCTTTACTGGGAGAGCAGATGGAAGAGGTTAAACCTGATTGTAGATTCATATGCAGTTGTATGAAAAAATACAGAGATCCCATGTACCCAGTTTTCCCCAATGGTGACATCTTGCAGAACTATAGTGTATCACACCTGTATGTGGACATGGATACAGTCCAGATATGGACCACCCATCACCATGGGGGTCTCCCCTGTCATCCTTTTACAGCCACACCCACCTCTGTCCACGTCCATCCCATCCTTAACCCCTGCTCTCACCATGTGTTGTCTACTTCTGTAATGTTTTCTTTTCAATGTTATATACATGGAATCATATAGGACGTCACCTCTGGGGACTGACTTTTATCACTGGGCATGATTCCCTGGAAATTCTTCCAAGTATTTGTGTGTGTCATTACTTCATTGCATTTCATTGCTGGTGTCCTATGGAGTGGATGGACTGGGGTTTTTCCCACCATGCACCTTTTGGAGGATATCTGGGTAATTACCAGTTATAGGCAGTTACAAATAAAGCTGCTATGAACGTTCATGTACAGACTTCCGTGTGAATTTAAGTTTTGATTTCTCAAGGATGAATGACCGGGTTTATGATTGCTAGATCATCTCTAGTTACATGTTCAGTTTTATAAGCAACTGCAAAACTGCTTCCCAGAGTAGCTGCACTGTTTTGCATTCCTGCTAGCATATAGGAATATTCTAGTTGTTCTCCATCCTCTCTAGGATTTTATATCACTTTTTTGGATTTTAGCCATTCTCATACATGTATAGTGGTTTTAATTTTGTCACCCTAATGGCTAATGATGCTGAATGCTTTCTCATGTGCTTATTTTCCATCTGCCTTTTTACCCATTTTCTGAATGCACTGTTTCCTTAGTTTTTAACTGTTGAGTTTGAGAGTTCATTATATGTTCTGGACACTAATCCTGTGTCAGAAATGTAGTTTGAAAATATTTTCTCCCAGTTTTAGCATGATTTTTTTTTGTCCTTTTAACTATCACAGAGCAGAAGTTTTGCATTCTGATGAGGTCCAGTTTATCAACATTTTCTTTAATGGCTCGTACTTTGGCGACAAGTGTAAGAGCGCTTTGCCTAGCCCTACATCTGAGATTGTCTCCTATGTTTCTAATGTATTTGTAAATGACAAAGCAAGGCTAAATCAGAGTCACAAAAATAATAATGTTGGCATTAATATAATTTTAAACTAAAATGTCATCCAGGATTGTAAAACCCCTGTGTTATTGTGCTATCAATGACATGTGGACTGTAAGCAAGGCGTGCACCCGAGACTCTGGTGACTGACTTTCCATCCTGCTTAGTGGTGAGGGGAGGGATGCACAGTCTCCCTTAGAGACAAAAAACCAGAAGCCAGGGTGAGATCTGCCCTTTGAACTCCTGGCTAGGCTCCTCCAATATGCCCTGATGAGTGGCCGGGCTCTGGACAAGCTGCCCCCCTTTTGCATCTTAGGGATACTAGGATGCGAGAGAAATGTCCTGAGAATCTGGAAGTTTTACCCCCAGCTCATGTGTCGGGGGCCCATCACCTGGGCACATGTGGGCTTCCCAACAGAGCTGCCTGGATGGGTCCCAGCATCCCGATGAGTGGGGCCAGCATCGTGCTAATTTACAGAAGCGGGAAGCAGGCACCAGGATGGGAGATGGCACAGGGGTCTGATGTAGGCCCCTCACCCCAATCAAAATTGCATCAGGGTAGGTTGTGCACTGGTGGAGGATGAATCAACCCACCCAACTAGAACAAATACTACGGGGTCCCCAGATGACGTGCAGGGCACCTGGGCCTCCAGGAGTTGGAAGCAGAAACATGCCTGGCAGGTGGAGGTGGCCAGGCCGGGATGGGCAGGGCAGGCTCTTCCTATGCCTCCAGGGGAGGCAAGTGTTCCTGCAGGTGGCGACCCCAAGCCTGCTCAGACCTGGCTTGGCAATGTACATTCCATGGTTTTGGGGGCACTGCCCCTGTCCTTCTCTGCTCACCTGGGGTCCCACGCCCTTCTCGCCCTGTGGGCAGATGGCATCGGTGCTGCCTTCACCAGCCACTCCCAGCCGTGGTCCGTGGGAGCCCTGTGTGTCCAGGCCGAACCCTGGGATCTGCCTATCCATACGTCACCAGCACCACGGCCCGCGTTGCTAATTCTTTAATAAAAGAGCGTATTTATGAAACCTGACAACATGAAGGGAGATTTTTAAACACCGTACATTGGGCCTTTCCTGGGTAATAGTTAATGACAGGCGAGTTCAGCGGGACAGAGGTTTCATCTAATATCAGTTTCGGGAAAGTCAATTGCAGGGTTACTTCTGCAGATTAAATTAACTCCATTTGGAGGTCACCTCCTGTAGCTAGATTAAGAGAGACAGATACACAATAGCAAATGCTGTCGATGAGATGTTAATCCAACTCTCACAAACAAGGATATTACATCCCCCTAATTCTTTAAGAGGCTTTTCCTTATCAAATTCTCCCCCATCTTCATATGCTGAAGGACAAATGAATTGGCCAATTATCAGGAATGTGCACATCCATTCCAAGAACTCATTGAGATACAGAAAATGTAGCGAAGAAAGTGAATTTCTCTGCTCCAGCCCTGTTTCCTCGATGGACCTTCAGGGACAGATACTGACAGGAGGGGAGGCAGGAGATTGAAAGCTGTGGTGGGGCTGGAGCCTGGGCAGGGGCAGGGGTCCCACCAGGACACTGGCTCACCAACCTGGCCGGGCTCTGACAGCCAGAGACACTGTTAACGTGGGGCTCCTACACTGCCAGGAAGACCGCAGCTTGGGCTGCTCCTCTCTGCTGGCTCCCTCGCTCCCGAGATTTATTTTTTCTTTACTTATTTCTTGTTTTCAGTGAACCAGCATGTCATTGGTTTTAGGGAGTGCACGTATGAAGTGTTCAGGGTGACACCAGCCTTCCCCTTGTGACAGAGCCACCAGGGCAGCTCTTGAGACAAGGGTGAGGGGCGCCCCAGCCCTGGCCCAGCGGTGGGGCTCGCCAAGCCCTTGCCATGAGGCCTGAGGGAGCCCCATGATGACGCGGGGCTGCAGAAAGGGACAAGATGCCGCCCCTGTGCCTGTGAAGGGACCAGGGAGGTAAAGGATTTGGCACGTGGCCCTTCCCAGTCCCCATGGGAACCCTGTGTTATTTTCCCAGAATGCTCAGAGGGCTGTGTGTTTTGCCAGGTCTTGTGGCTAAAAGAAGGTCCTGGTGGATGGAGCTGGGGAAGATTAGCCTTGGCCTAGGGCTCAGCCTGGGAGCCCTTGAACCTCGTGCTGACCCCACTCATCCCTGAAAGTGGACCTTCCTCAGCTCCCTTGGCCACATGCAGTGGGACCCAGCCCTGCCCTGGAGCAGTGAGTCCTCCATCAGTGGCCAGAGCTTTGTCCATGTACCTGCTCCCGCTTTCCTTCCCCCTAAAACTCTGCCATTCACACAACCACCTTGCCAGAGAGCCCCAAAGTGAGTGCCTTGTGGTCTAGCTATTTTGGCCAAAATAGCATGTTCTGTGGGGAGCTCACTTGTGGTCCCGTAAGGACTTGCCCAGCGTCCCGCCTGGCTCAGCACTGCAGCAAGCTCCACTTTACTTACAAAGAGAGACAGCACGGGGGGTAGAGGCCCCGCTGTGGGCCTGGCACCTTCTCTGCTTGGCTGTCCAAGGGCTTGCACACGGGTTGCCCCTGAACTCCACCTTCCTGAAGGTGCCTGTCCCTTCCTAGGACCAGGCACATGGCTGGGTGTGACACTGGGTGAATTCATTGAATTAGCGCATCCTTCCCTCCACTCCCGAGGGCACAGCACAGCCCGACCCTCTCCTCCTCCCACCTGTGCCCCCACTCGTTTGGCGGCCTTGCGGCTGGTCCCTGACCTCCAAGGGCCACCCCCTCGCAGGCTCCCCTCTGGCCACACCTGGGCTGTCCACCCTGGTCCAGTCCCGTGCGTCTCTCTGGGAGGTCATCCCCACCCAGCCCACTGGGCTCTGCTGGCCCCAAAGGGGCACCATGTCCTCCTGACCAGGCCCTGTGACGTGACCGTGTTTGGGAAATTCTTTTACAGACAGTTAAGGGTCTCCTGAGGCCACGCTGGATTTGGGTGGGCCCTGAGCCCAATGGTGGGTCCTTCCAGGAGACAGTGAGAGAGGGGAGGCCATGTGAGGATGGAGGCAGGCATGGAGGGAGGCGGGCACTGGGCCAGGGTCCCCAGAGCCCCAGAGGTGGGAAGGCATGGAAGGACCCTCCCCGGAGCCTCAGTGGGACCCTCCTCACCAAGGCTCTAGACAGCGACCTGGGGGCTCCGGGACGAGCACAGAGGTGGTGTCCTGGTGCCTCCTGCGGGCCACCTGCCACCACTGAGTGTCCAACCCCTGTGGACGGAGGCCTCTGCCTGCCGGCACTTCTCATGGACCACCAGCACCACATAGCACGTGTCAGACCCGGGGCACTGGGAAGGGGCCAAAGGTCCGGTGTGCACCACAGGCTGCACAGGTTAAGCCACGGTAGGGCCAGACTGGGGTCTGGCATTTTTTCCCAGAATTTCACATCTTGAAGCCTGTGGAGAATTAACCCCTGGGCCCAGCCATCCACACGGCTGTCCAGCCAGCACAGGTACATGAGGTACGACCAGGCCAGGTCCCAAGGCCCCGTCAGCGATGCCGGCAAAAGTCAAGCCCTTAGCTGAGCACCTCCTCACGCTCTCCATCCCGGTCCCCCTCCACGGCCCATGCTGGCAGGGCATCCCCAGGTCCTGGGCAGTGCCCCTGGGGCTCGGCTTGGGGCCGTGGGCACCGACACCAGTGGGGCTGCCCTGTGGCCACTCCACCTGCCTTCTTGAGTTCTCTGTGCCCGGACGCCCTGGCCACCCTGTAACACCATTCCCTCTGCAGAGCGTGAGCGGAGGGCCGTGCAGCGGGGCATGGGTGGCAGGCAGGGGGCTGCAGAGATCAGGGGCTGTGACAGGAAGGAGCTGTGGGGGGCAGGGGGTGCTGTGGGCGGGGCATCATGGTGGGCACAGGCTTCCATGAGCATCTCCCTCTGGGTGGGGACCTGTGGCCTGCAGGAGTTCGAGAGGAAATCCTGTTCCGGGAGGAAAACAGCAGCTCCGGGAGGAAAACAGGCCCCTTCGCTGGAGCCCGGGAGCAGCCCTGGGGCACGTGCACGCGCACACAGGGCTCGGCGCAGCCAGGGGACCCTCAGCGCCTCTCTTGTCTGGACCATCGTGATGCTGTCCCGCTGTGGACACACTCGGCCGCCCCAGGTGTGGCACTGGGTGTCCTGCCTGCTCCTTCGTTCTGTGGGTCACCAGCTCTCCAGGCACCCAGGTTGCCTTGGAGTCTTCCCGGGGCCCCCAATATCTCCAGCCGCCCCATTTCTTTCCTGTCTACTTCTGCCTTTGTCTCCCCATATGAAGTTTAGGTCACCTTGACTATCCCCAGAAGAAGCAGCAGCCGCGTATCTTTACTGTGATCGGGCTAAATTCATATATTAACTTAGAATCGACGTCCTTGTGGTACTGTATCCCTGACCATGAGAATTTCCATTTGCTCAGATTTTTTTGTCCTTTTTTGTGAATGTCTTAAAGTTGCCCTCCCACAGGTCTCACGCGTTTCCTGTTAGATTTACTCATGGGTATTTTATCCCTTTCGGTTGTAAGTGGAGCCTCGCCACCACTGTCCCTCCACACTGGCTGGCGCACAGGATCACGTCTCCTCTGCGGCCTGCGTTGTGCATGTGCCTTGTTCCAGCTTCAAGGTGAGATTTCTTTAAAAAGCAAAGATTTATTTAAAAGACTCCTTCCTGTTCAAGTCCGTCTGGGATCTAGCAGAAAGCCTTGCTCTTGATAGGGGAAAGTGCTCCTGGAAGTGGGTGCCACTGGAGAGGAGCTGCCTGGGAGAGATGGCTCAAATCAGCTGGTTCTCAGTTTCCTGCTCTGTGAGCTCAGATCATACAACTCAGCACCTGCTAACTGTCTGCACATGGTACACGCGTGGGGCCTGTGCTGGGGGCTCACGGCGCATCAGGCTTGGCCCTGGCCCTGAGGCCCAGTAGGGGAGGGGTCAGCCAGGAGGCACAGTCACCGGGGCAGGACCTACAACAGAGGCATGTCCCAGGCTGTGGGAAGCAGGCCCTCACCTGCAGCTGGTCTTCTGTGGCCAGGGTCCACACACATGTACATGTGTGCACAGGCTTGTATGTTGTGGAGAAGTTGGGACTCCTGTGGCCAGGATCCTCACCTGACCCTAAACTACCTGATGATGTGACTGGCCTGCTGCTGGCTACTGCTTCCACACCCGGATGCAATGAGCTATTACTGACTGAGTCACTCTCTGAAGAGCTCTGCCCAGGGCTCTGGGCGGAGGCAGAGATGAAGGAGGATCACAGACCTGCAGACTGCTGGATGCAGATGTAATTCTAGTGCTCGACCTACAGCTGGGAGAATAAGCCAGGTAATAAGCCCTTTCACCCCAAGAATGTTCCATTGTCATTCCTTGGTCTCACTGAATCCACAGTGAACTTGCCCGTGGCTAAAACCCACTAGCAAGATGAATGTGCACATCTGAGCCTGAGCTCCTGTGTGTGCATGTGTGTGCGCGAGTTCTGTGTCCACACACGTACAGGTGTGTGAGCCTCTCGGCCTCCCAGCCTCCCCTACCCCAGGTACAGGGAGGCCTGTCTGTATTACTCACCACCCCTCTCCCTAAGCCATCCCCCTTTGCCCGTCCGGGCACCGTGGGGTGGGTGCAGAGGGCAGGAAGGTCCTCCGGGCCTCAAGGAGCAGGGACTGCTGGGTGCAAACAAATGCCTACGGCGTTGGTATAGCTGCCAGAACCTCTACCCACTGTCCAAACGCGTCGAGGGGAAGCTGTGTCCCTGGAGTGTTGGCGATGGGGTGTCAGTTCCCTGGTGGCCTCTGTGGCCCTGAGCTCCCTGCAGGTTGACTCAGGAACAAGCTGCGACAGAGCCCCGGGTCCCAGAAGCATTGCCTCCCTTCCCTGTGGGGACCTGAATCTGGACACGTGACACATGGAGGGGACCGGCCGGATGGGGACCTTGGGGACTCCGTACTTACCCGGGGAGTGGTCTGCCTTGAGTGGTCAGCATGACGGGGACGCCGCCGCCTCTGTCCTCCCAGGGGGATTCGCACCGTGTACCCATCTGCCTCAAATGTGTGTCTGTGGTGTAAGAAGGTCAGTTACTTACATCACAGCCCGCAGGGCGCCCTGCTTCCTGGGAGACGGTGGGGCAGGGCATTCCCCTGAGCACCACCCGTAGCCTGTGGCACGGGGCTCGGCTTTGCCGTCCCCTGGGGACTTGGAGAGGCAGGGGTAGGGGAGGGGGCTGGATGACCTGAGGGATCACAGAAGGCAGTGCCAGGCGGCTTCCCACTGCCCCATCAAAGCCCCTCGCGGAGCCTCTAGCCTCCTCAGCGCTGCCACGTCACCCTGACTCCATCAGGTTTGGGTGATACAACCTCTTTTGGGTAAATCCTTGGGCTTTTGGGTGCACTTCTGCCCTCCTCCTCATGAGGTGGTGGGTGCTGGGGACACCCCACAGTGTGCCGTGACGTGTGGGGTCCTGTGCTCCTAGGGCCTGGCCGGGCGCTGGCCCCTTCCAGGAGACAAGTCCGCTGTTTGGCCTGGGTGGTGCCATAGGTGGACCCTCTCCGACCCGCTCGCCCATGCCCCTGCCCTGTCCCAGCCCCAGACTGCAGTCCTCGGGGGTCCCTGCCGTCTGCGCCCTCCCAGGGGAGGGAGCCACACCAGGCCCGTACCCAGAACCTTCCTCCACCAGACCTCAGCAGCTCCTTTCCCTGCTCACCAGGGATGCAGGACACCCCTGGGAGTGTCGGGAGATGCCTGGGTGCGCATGTCCTGAACTACCCCATGACCTCTGAGCTGGCGCTGCCACTGCCCCAAGGGCGGGCAGGGAGCTGGTGGCTGGCCCCCCTGTCCTTGACCCCCCCAGCACCTGCCCCTGGCTGGGGCCCCACCCCTCCATGCTGGTGCCCCAGCCGCATCACCCGGCTTCCTCGTGGGTCCCGACCCTGCTGCCTGGGCCCCCACCTTCTGTCCTCCAGGTGCTGTGAGCCTGGCCTTGGCCCCCTGGCCGTCCTTCTCTGCTCCTCCGTACCCTTGTTGGCGGGCGTGGCTACCCTGGTTAGACCTCCTCACCTTTGACCACAACCAGGTGTCCATCCCCGGCTGTCCCCTCACTGTGCGGCCCCTGCTGCCCCAGGACCTCGTGCTCCAGAGCCCAGGCTCTGCCCCAGACTGTGCCCACCCGGCTGTGCATCCCACCCCACAGTGGCCATGACCTGGGCTTCACAGCACGCCCCGGCCTCCCTGTGACAGTCTAATGTGTCAGCCTGGCCAGGCCTCAGGCGCCAGATATCATTATTCTGGGCATGCCCGTTGGTGTTTCTGGATGAGATCAGCATTGGAATCGGTGGGCGCATAAGGCAGAGGCCTCCCCAGTGGGGCCTCACCCAGTCTGCCCGGGGCAACAGGACCGAAAGGCCGGGAAGGGAGAAGCCGCCCTCTGCCTCCCTCTCTGTCTTTCTGTCTGTCTCTGTCTCTCTGTGCCTCTCCCTCCCCCTCTGTCTCTCTCCCAGGCCTCTGTCTTTCTGCACAAGGTAGGGTGAATGCCAGATGGACAGAAGGAAGGCATTAGGCAGGCAAGTCCAATTCTAAAAGAGGAATTAGGGGTCAGTCTGGCAGACCCTGAAGGGGCCTGTGCAGAGGGGACGCGGGAGCAGTCACAGAGCACGCCCAGGGCGGCTGGGGGTGGGCTCCTGCGTGGTGAGTGACACAGGGGCAGCTCACAGACCAAGCTGATTTTAAATGATCTGGAAGCCCCTCCACATTTCCCCACAGGCCTGTGTTGTCATGTGTCCTATTCCCAGGACAGGTTTGATTGGGGACAAGTAGGTTTGAAAGAAGATACATCAGTATTGAACTGGACATCAGTACACTCTATGCAGATCATTTCTGGAACAGAGTGAAGTGCAAGTAGATGCACAGCAAATTAAACATGAAACGGAGCAGCGTCCGGGTGGGGTGGGCATGCTGGGGGTGGGCGCCCCATCCCACCAAAGGAGGACGAAAAGATGGAGTGCCTGCAGACGTTGGGGAGGCGCCTCTCCTGCAGGGGCAGGGCAAGGGGCAGCGGGGGCAGGTAGAGGGCAGGGCAGGGGCCAGAGGGCAGGCCTCGGGCATCCTGGGGGTCTCTGCAGAGGTGAGTGGTCACCTTTAGGGGCCCAGAGAGGAGCTGGCCTGGGCGGCTCAGGCCAGTGGGACCGGCCACCCAGCCTTTGGGCTCTGAGTATGCTTTTCTAAATTATAAGATCTCACATCCTGCCACCCTTGCCTTGCGTGGGGACCCTGAGCAGCCCTCCTGTCTTAAGCCCTGGAAACAGCCACCCCTTAGGCTTTAAAGGCCACCAGCCCAGAGGCCCTCAGCTGTCTAAACTCCTCAGTGTCTGAGCACAGGGCCGGGGGCGGCCTCGGGGCTGGGGTGGCTCCTGCCCCGTGGCTGTCCTGCCTGGCCCCATGGGCTCCGGGATGGACAGGCAGCTACCAGAGAGCTGCCCATGGCACCCAGCTGGCCACCTGTCGCGGCCTTGCTGCCCTTTGGTGTGAAGGTCTTGGGGCCTGATGTCTCCAGGCTGGCCCATGGGTGCCCTTCCCGGGGATCCTGACCCAGAGGGCCCAGGCAGGGCCCAGGACTCTGCATTTAAAGTCAGTACAACCACTGGGCAAACATCGCCACAAACCCTGGGCCCCAGGCTGCGGGAGCGTCGTCGTCCAGAGCCCGGGGACCGCCAAACACCCATCCTGGGTGCCCCTCGCCCCGTCCTGGGGTTCCCAGGGTCCCTGGGGCCGATGGGGGTGATGTCGTGTGGTGGCTGGAGCACAGTGAAGCCAGTGTCCCTGGAGACCCGTCACCTCCTGCCTCCAGCCACCCTCACTCTGGGGGCTGCCAGGCTCGAGGGCTGTGCCGTGGGGGGTGGGCTCTGCAGGGCCCCCAGCCTGTGTCTGCTCTGGACAGGACGAGCCCGGGGGCAGGGTGAGAGTCGGCCTCCCTGGGCAGGGCTTGGTCTGAGGAGCAGCGGCTGGGCCCCCGTGGGCCTCATGACCACACGGCCCTGGGCAGAGAGGCATCTATGAGCCCCTGGACTCAGGGTGAGTACAGCCCCAGGCCAGACACTGGGTGTGGTCCTGGTCTGCAGGCCCGGGGACTTAGCAGGGGGACCCCTCCCTGGCCCGCCCAGAGAGCGGAGGGCCCGTGTCCCTGTGGCAGGGGTCAGCTGGGCAGGCTGTCGCAGCACCCAAGACAGGGCTCCCACCCACCTGCCCACAGGGGCTCTGCCCCAGGGTGGGTGGGTGGGGAATGCAAAATGGAATCCTGGATTCCAGGTGGACCACACATCAGATACCAGACGGTGCTGGCGCCTTGGGCCTCTGGGAGGCAGCAGGGAGCTGCCAGTGCCCCTCCTCAGCCGCCCTGCCCTCCCATCACCTCCCCACCTCCGCCTCTGTCCTGTGGGGCCCCGTGGGGACTGCCCCTGGAGAGACGTCTCTGAGACCCGCAAGGGGCCTGGGAAACCCCTGGTGCCCAGGACGAGGCAGGGCCATGGGCCTGGAACTTTCCCATAGGCAGACCAAGCCCCGGTTCCCTCCCCTGCAGGGCCTGCCCTCAGGTCCCAGGAAAGCTAAGGAACGTCCCCCAAGTGGCTCTGGGCTTACCGCTGGTGTCCAGAGGGCATCTCCTTGTGGACAAGTCTGGCCTAGTTCGGACTGGTTTTCATTTGCAAGGCGCTCCACCGTGGGGAGGAGGTGAGGGCTGAGGGACGTGGGGAGGCCTGTGGCTGCCCCCCCAGGGAAGGGCTGGCAGAGGGGGGACAAAGAGCCCCGGGAAGCAGGGTCTTGCCCCCGTCATTCTGTCCTGTGGGCTTTTAAAAAAGGTTATTACTATTTTTCCAGCTTTACTGAGTCATCATTGACAAATAGTTATAAAATATAACATATTTAGAGTGAACGACACAGTGATCTGACGTGCATGTACACGGGGAAGGGGTCCCAAATCCAGGCAATAAACACCTCCACCGCCCACACGGTCAGTTCTGTGAGCGGGACGAGCGCTTGTAACCAGCCTCCAGGACCACAGCCCCACGCGGTGCCCCGACCACCCCTCCCGCTACCCGGTCCGGCCCTGTCGCCTCCAAGTTTGCAGGAGCCTCCCTGCAGCCTGTGGCCCCAAGCCCGGGACAGTCAGGGCCGTGCCTGGGAGCACAGTCCACATCCCGTCCCCTCACCAGCACGTGGCTTTCCCAGCAGCCGGTGAGCCAGGGCTACACATCACCCCCATCTCGCGGACACAGGCCAAGATGCGGAGGAACAGGCGGCCTGCCCGGGGCCCAGGGCCCCTCGGGAAGCGGCCTCGCCTCTGTGCTCCGTCTCAGGGAAGCAGGGCGTGTCGAAAAGAGGACATACATGTCAGCAGGCTTGTGTGAAATGACATTCCCGAGGAGGAGTATTCACTTACTGAAAACCAGCCGCTGATAAATATTGAATCGCAGCTTTTCACAAATACGCCAATTATGCCCAGAAAGTAGGAATCGGTGCTGCATAGCGGAGCGTTACTAAATGTCACTTGGCTAATTGGATTTCTTGATTGACTCAAATATTCTCAGTTCTGAAAATTAGTCAGACAACGGCAAGGTTCCCATGGCTACAGCTCTTCCCCTGAGGTCCGAGCGGGAGGAGTTGTGGGGGACCCTGAGAAGTCCGCCCACCTCCTCCCAGGGGCCAGGACCTCAGCTCTGGGAGCCCCACGCTCCCTGGACAGCAGCCACGCTGCGTCTGGTCCACCGTCGCAGCCCGTCTCCCCCTCGGGCTCCGGGTGGCCTTCCCACCAGCTCCCCTTGTTGCATTGCCAGAGGACCCCAGATGTACCCCAGCACCAGGGTTCCCGGACACTGGGACACTTCAGTGACCCCATGCCTGGGCACCTGCTGTCCCATGGCCCCAGCCCCTGACCCTTTCTTGTCATTTGAAACTCCAGCATCTCCCACAAAGTGTGTCGGATTCTCTAAGGGCTGTTTACCGGATTCTGAGGCAGAAGCCAGTTCCTTCCCTAAACGCCACGGCCCAATGACCCTGTCCTCACCGCCTCCCCAGCCCTGCCAGCCCTAAGTATTTTGGGACCTGCTGTGCCCGGGTCTGGATCTCACAGTGTGAGCTCCCCATGGCTGGACTATGTTCTCTCCTGGCCTCAGTGACCCACCCTTGCATACACAACAGGGGGGCCAAGTTATTTCCTGTGTGGAGCTTGTTTCTGCCTGGAGGGCCTGGGACTGGAGGCCTGTGCCTGCCTATTTCCCGGGGTCTTGTCCACCCCTTTTCTCTCTTCTCTGTCCTGCCTAGTGTCTCGTTGCCCCAAGCTGCTGAGTCACTGTGCGTCTCCGTTAGAGCCAAGCCGGTGGAAGACACCCTCCTCACCTCCAGCCCTGTCTGCATCCCGGGCTGTCAGCCTGCACGCTGGGCCTTCTCGCTGGCTGCAGGCTCACAGTCTCCCCCACACCTGTGGCCAGCCCCCAGCCCAACGGGTGCCCTGCTGGGCAGAACAGGTAGCTGGGGCACTCATTAGTCAGAAAGGGCTCAGCAGCCCCAGATGGAAATGGCATATTGGTTTAAAATACTCTGCAGGCCATGTGAGGACCACTCCATCTGCAGCCCTCCCAGCCCACCTTAATCCGTCTCTGGAATGGCTGACAATGGTCTTCCTCACATGCTCACCAAGCGCCCGCCATGTGGACCCTGGGGGTGGGCAGCTGCCTCCCTGCCCTCCCAGCACCCTAGCCTGCCCCTCACCGTGTCCCTCCTGCCTGGGCTCCCGACCCCGAGAGGAGCATCTGAGGTGCCTCTTTTTATTAAGAGCCTGAAATGTACTGTGAGCTGCTCCCAAGCCCAGGACGAGAGTGGTTATTAAAGTGTTATGGCGGGTGTCTTCCTTCTCCGCATTCACAGCCCATTTGTCACCCAGAAGTGGATTTGCAGCTAATAGAGGAGTGAGTGCGGTTCACCCGGGAGTGTGAGCTTCAGGACAGCGGGGCACTCGCTAAGTGCTACTGGGTCAGACCCTCCCCAGGGGGCCCGTCCGAGGCCGGAGGACACAGGGCACGGAGAGTCTGGCTGCCACCCTCTGCTTGCCGCCCTGGCCCAGGCTTCTGTGTCACTCGTGGGCAGGCAGCCACCCCAGGACAACTTGGGCCTGGGGGTGGGAGGGTGTGGAAGAGAAAGCTGGCAGGTGGGAAGGCTGGTGGTAGGAGAGGCGAGAGCACCGGTGTGCTGAGGTGCCCCGCTGCTCCCGGCTCTGAGCCGCAGGGCTCCGTGCACTGTGGCCGGCGAGCAGCCTTGGGGGGCTGCCAGCCTCCCAGCACTGTGGCCTCCAGCATGGCCCTGTCCCACGACAGCTGTCCCATCACCCAGGGTGGGCACTGACCCCAGGCTCCAGGCTGGCCCCGAGGGAGGAGTCCCCAGGCAGCACAGGCTCCCCTGCCGGCTCCGCAGGTGTGCCCTGCCCAGCTTGGGCTCCAGACGACACTCCCGTTGGCCACAGTGAACTGGGCTCTCCCACGGCCACAGGCCCTATAGGGGTACGCTGGCCTTGGTGGTGCTGTGCTGAGCTCCGATGGACACTGTGCTTTTTGAACATGACCCCACCAGCTCCAGGTAATGGTTTTCCATGCAGCAACCTCAGGCCTGCAGGGGGAGGTTTATAGATCATCCCCACCATGCAGAGGAGGCTGTATGTCCCGGTGACGGTAGGAGGTTCCACGCACCTGATGCCAAGAAGACACAGAGCACCTGAGCGGGCGGCAGCCATGTGGCCGCCGTGTCATCCAGACCCTGCTGAGTTGGTGTCACTTGGCTGAGGAGCTGCTCAGACAGAGGGCTAAGGTCCCTGGGCCACCGGCTGCAGGGACAGGCCAGACTGACTCCCCTGCAGACCCATCCCCACAAACGCACTACCCGTTGCCCACCTGCCCTCTCCTCGCCTCGTGCATGTGTCCACCACCCTCCCTGGAGGCCCAGGAGACACACCAACCCTCCTCCATGTCTGGGCATCTTACCAAATTCAGATCCCAAACCAAAACCCCCAGGCAAGCCAGGAGCCAGCATGACCACCTGCGTGCACTCCCAGATAGGGGCTCACACGCCCAGGGGGTGGGACCCTGGACCTGCTCTTGGTCCTGTGGGACATGCATGGCCCCAGATGGGCAGCAGGTGGCTCTGCAGTCTGCGTGCAGCGCGGTGACCCAGCCTTCTGAGGCCAACCATCAGGGGGCCATGCAGACTCCAGTCAGCCACGGGCAGCCAGGCCAGCCTGGGAATCCGTGTGCCCCTGGGATGCATCCCCAGGGAGTACTGTCCTGGAAACGCTGGCATTAGGGATCAGCAGCCATCAGATGGCCTGCTGGACCCTCGGCCGGAACTGGGGCCCCGCCACCTGCTGGCGCCCGAGGAACAGGACCACTCAGTCTTTAGTCCTCGTCAGCTTCCCGGGAGCCAGTCTGAGGGGTGGGGGAGGGTACTGGGGGGCCACAGGGCGCTCCGCGTGGCCCCAGGGCCCAGTCACCCAGGCCTTGTCTCCCTCTGCCGCCAGCTGGGACGCCTCCGTCGAGCAGGAGGCTGGGGGCTGTCGCGAGGGGCGTCCCGGCACCCTGTGAGCGTGTCTGATGCACACCTCATGGAACCTTCCGTCCCGTGCTGTCCGTGTGCCAGGACCCGACCTGGGAATCCGTCCAGCTGTTTGGGGGCCCCCATCTGGGAAGGCCACTGCCCGCCATGCTGCGTGAGGCCAGCACGCTGGTTAAAGCCACCACATGGCACGACTTCCCCCTCTCACACCCCTCCCCAGACTCCAGACCCCTTTAAGGTGGAGAAAGGAGGAGGGAGATGAGCAGAGGATACGGACTCTGCAGGCCTTTGCTCACACCCTCCCGCCCACCCCATCTGGCCTTTGTGTCCCTGGGACACTGGCCCTGGGCTCATGCCCATGCATCCCTCAGCACACATGTGTGCAGCAGTGGCTCCCAGGGCCCAGATCTCCCTGGAGGTGGGCAGGCTGGCGTCCACACCCTGGCCAGCTGGCCCTCACCACCACCACCCAGCAGCTGCACACGGTGCCAGGCCCTGCCGCTGCCCAACAAGGAGCCGCTCAGGAAGCCAGGCACCTCTCCACCCCGGGCACCCAGGCCTGGGACAGAGCTTCAGAGCCCCACCTGCTGCCCCCACCCCACCCCCACCCCAGCCCAGACAGCAGCAGCTGCCGCGCACTTCCCACCAAGGGCACTGAGGCCCACGGAGGCCCCTGGACCGCCCCCAGGCCACGGCAGCCTTTCCAGGCCCACCTCCACCCAGGCCCCTCTGACCTGGCCCTAGGCCCTCCCTGGCACAGCCTGCGTCCTCCCGTGATTCACTTCTGTGGACGGAGGGTTCAGACTCACAACATGACTGGGCTAGAATCCAGAGGTTCCAGGGCGACATCCGAGGGTCACCCCCCCACCTGGGCGCCGGCCAAGGTGGAGGCCCCCACATCTGCTGTCCGCTCTACCCCAAGCCCCAGGGGGGCCTTACTGAGCCCAGTCGCATAAAATAAAACAAGTGATGTCGTTGTCACCTGGCAGGAGCTGCCGGGGCCACTGGCTGTGTCCATCATCTGTTGCTGTGTAGCGAGCGTCTCCGTGACATCACGGTTTCCGCAGAGGCCCAGCAGGGGGTGTGCCTTCTGCCGGACAAGTTTGGAAACTGGTTCAGGGGGGGTCGGAACATGCTTCGGCTGGTGGAGCCTCAAGCTCGCCTGCCGTCCACAGATGCCGCTCTCTCTGCCCTTGAGACCAGGAGGGCCTTTGACTGCAGAGCGACTGAGATCCAAGGGACCTGCTCAACCCCCGGGGGCTGCAGCTGGGAAAGCCTTCCTTTTTCTTATCAAAAGAAGGTGCATTGTCAACATTCTACAGTGATTATTAAAAATAAGGACTTTTACAAGAGCAGAGGGGCAGTGAAGAGCTGGGTAAATAGCTGCTTTTCAGCAGAGCATTGTGGGGAATCCGTTTCAACATGGAGCCTGGTGTGGCCCCAACCCCGGGGAGGGGAGGACAAGGTGGGGGAGCCGCTGCCCCCACTCCTGCCATGCAGACAGACCCGGCCCACCCAGCCCACATGCCTTACTTAACACACCTGGACGGCAGAGGGTTGTGACAGGAGCTGGGCCCCGTAGAGGGTGTTGTCACCAGGAGACCAGGCTGCCTCTGTTTGCAGTCACCTGGCCTCTGGCCTCAGGGGTACCTGGGGTTGGGGAGCCTGGGGAGGGGACAGGCGGGTAGGTGTGGTGCCCAGGGGCAGAGCAGGCGGTGCACTAGACAAGCCTGTGGGACAGAGAGGCCTCAGGGCAGGCTATTTAAGCTGACCACAAGGAGAGCTCCCACCCCTGCTCCACAGATGAGCAAAGAGAGGCCAAGGTACTCCTATGGGCCCCAGAGCGGGGTGGAGCCACCCTCCATGCCAAGCCCTGTCACCTGGGTCCCCACATCCCTGAGGGCTCAGCCCCAGGCGCCTGACCCACGGGGCCCCTGTGCTGGGCCACAGTCACTCGGAGCTTTCTGCACAATTTAGCGAGTTTGTTCTGATAAGCAGGGCCCACCCCTGGGATCGACTAGCTAATCCTCTTAATGCTCCTTTAATTAACTCGCCGGTGCTGGCAGAGGGCTGGAGAGGCACCGTCCCTGCGGTCACGGGCACAGAGGCACCTGCTGGCACCGTCCGCTCCGGGGCAGGTGCGCAGGCGGGAGCAGGTCCTGGGCAGGTGTATGTGTGTCCCTGCTGGTCTCCCCAGGGCATTCTGCGTGGAGGTAGATACTCCAGGTGCTGGTATGAGCTCTGGATCCCGTCAGCCGCAGAGCCGAGTGGCGGGCAGGTGGCTCACATGGAAGCACGTGCTTGGGGCGCGTGGGCCTCCCTCGGCCCAGGGTGGGTGTCTTGCTTGGGAACCGGCATGGTCCAGGGAGGCCCACGTAGAGGTGTGATGGGGGCAGGTCCGCTGAGCCTGGTGGGGGGCTTGGCCCTCAGGAGTGAGGAGTGTGTCTGGGCTCACCCAAGGGGCTCCCTGAGTCAGAGACGATGCAGCGCCCGTAGCTGCGGCTCTCTGACATTGGGCTGACCTCGGGCACGTGAGCGTGGGGTTCCTGTTCTGGGCGGCCTTAGGGCACGGTGTGAATATACGTCGCTTGGCACTGCGCTGTCTTCTCACCCCGCCTGTCCCCCCACCACCCCTCCCCTCCTGCTGCCTTGTCTGGATTAACCTTGAGAATGGACAGTGGTGGCCAGGCCACTGAGTGACAGTCTGAAAAGAGCAAATATTGACTCCCCACTTCAGGCAGGAGGCCCACCTCCCGGGAGGGGCCATGTGACCTTGCTTCCTGTAGATCAATGGAAACCATGTCAATAAATCTTAATGTTCTTCCAACACAAATCAGTGTGACCCGTCCTACTGTCATCTTGCCTGGGACGCCGGGAGAGCGGGCTGTCACCGCGCCTTCGTGGGCGGGTCCCCCCTCAGAGCGTCATCAGGCCCCCTGACTTGGATGGCCAAAGACCCTAAAGGAGCCCACGACCCCCAGGCCCTGTCCTCGACCTCCCCTGCGGGGCAGCCCCTCCCCATACCCCAGCCCGACGAGCCACCCTCAGCCTCCCAAGGGCCCTGACCCCGCTCTGGCCCCACCGCCAGCCTCCCCTCGGCTGCCCCCACTGGGGATGTGGTCCACCCCTGCTCAGACCCTCGGAAGGAAGTGGATCTCTGGCTGATGAGCAGCAAAAGCCCCTATGGACATGCCGGGGCAGAGATGGGCCAGGCACAAGCTCTACCCCAAAGCAGAGCCTCTGGGCCAGAGAAAGGACAGTTACCTTGGGGTGGGGCGCAGCATCTCCAGAGCGGGCTGTGGACGTGCTCCTCGGACCCCTGGCTCTCTGCTTGAGGGTCACGCGGGCCCAGCGTGGCCGCCCGGGGCTCGGGTGGGGGGAAGATGGGCTCCAGCGCTGGATGGGGTGCCCTGTGCCCAGGGCAGGTGGGGTTTGCAATTCCTCACAGCTCTGACAGTAACGAAGGCCCCTGTGATTAGGGTGCCATCCATCTCGATAGAACAACCCTAATGCAGCAATTGCCATAATAGTTGTAAGTTGATTTATGAAGAGCGTAATGATTATTTTTGTGATAGTAAGTTAAAGGAATTTTTGGCCATAGATCAATTTGAAGGAAATTGAAATATAACTTTTAAGTGAGTGACTAGGCTGAAGGAAGAATCAAATTGCGCTTTCCACTGTGCCCACCCGTGTGTCCGCAGTGTGCCCGCCCCTGCACCCGCCCCTATGCCCACCGTGTGCCCACCCGTGCGCCTGCAGTGTGTGAGCAGAGCTGCTGTCCCAAGCCTGGACCAAGACCAGCGAATCAGACTGGAGACGCCCTGAGCAGGGGCTGTTGTGTTAACTGACTCCAAGCCCTAAAAACCATTGATGTTATGAGATCGAGGTTCAGGCATTGGGTCCCCAAAACGTCCAGGACTGCAGGGTCCGAGGACTGCCATGCAGAGGAGCACATGAACACAGACAAAACCCCACTGACAGGGATGTGGCTGCCCCCCAGAGAGGTGTTGCCAGAAGGTGCTGGCTCATCCCGGAGGCACGAGTGTGTCTGTGTGCGTGAGCAGCGGCGCTGAGGGCATGGCACAGGCCTGCCGCCCGCCCTCTCCCAGCTCCACGGCCCCGACGGGCGCCCCTCACAGCCTGGCTTGGTGCTGTCTGCTCTCCCCTTCATTCTCCTGACCATTGACTCTCCCCAGACACCACATGGGTTTTCTTCCATCTCTCCTGGGGGATCGACTCTGTCCACCCTCTTTGCGCCCATCTTCCCCACACCCTCTCTGGCTGACCTCATCCACACCCACAGCTTCGGGCAGTCAGCACCCATCGCCCCACCTCCAGCTGAGCTCCCGCACGACCTGTATCTGTTCCCCCCGATGCCCTCGCAGGAGGGCTTATGGCACCAGCTCCGCACAGCCCAGCTCGTGGCCCTGCCCGCCTCTCACTGACTGGCACAACACCATCCTGCGGGCGATGCCAGGCCCCGGGAGCCACCCGGAGCCCTGCCGGCCCCTTCGTGCCCATGGTTGCTCAGGTCCCACGTCCGGCCCGTTCTGTGTCCCAGCTGTGTCTGGAGCTCGGGAGTTGTGCTCAAGTAGTGGCCCTGGCCCACCTCCCTCGGGGAACTCTGAGGATGTCCAGCCTAAGCCAGAAATGCTGTCACCTCCCCAGTTTGTCCAACACCTTCAGCTTAACTCATCCTGTCATGAAAGCCTTTTCTGGTTTCACAAACTAGCTCAGACCCCCTGGGATGGTGTCTAACATTTCTTTCTGTGGTTATTTGAATAATGCCTGTTTCTCCCACTATATTGTAGGCTCCACGAGGGCGGCAACTGCCCTGGTTTCTACACACCATTGTTTCCTTCCTGCCTAGTGTGCAGCCCGCCTGTACTGAGCATCCACCCTCCACCCATCCAGCAGTCCCCTTTCTATCCCTCTCTCCCTCCCTCCCTCCCTCCATCCTTCCACACATCCCTCCCTCCATCCACCCATCCCTCCATCCCTCCCTCCATCCATCTTTCCGTCCTCCCTCCCTCCATCCTTCCCTTCATCCCTCCACCCATCCATCCATCCCTCCCTCCACCCATCTTTCCCGCCCTTCCATCCCTCCATCTGTCCATGTAGATGGCAGGTATGTTATCACCAGTCATGAGTACTTTACACAGATTAACTCAATTGACACTCACAACAAACTTGTGAGGCATATTAACCTCATGTTACAGAGGAAGATACTGAGAATGAAGGAAGTTAAGAACTTGACCAGCCTGTAAATGGCAGAGCCCAAGTCGTCTCCAAGCCTGCGCCCTCCCATGCAGCCTTCTTGAATTGGTCGTCGCGCTGACCCACCCTGACATCTTCTCCTGAATGTTCATGCCCCAAAGTCTGGCCTGCCAAGGGCTGCAGCAGCCTCATGGAACCCTGATCTTTGCTTCGATGTCCTGGACCCCGCGGAGACACGGGGCCATATGGTGGCTGAGCCACTGGGGTCAGGAGTACGCAGGCTTCAGGACCTTGCGGACTGTCACCCCGGGGCCTCCTGTGTGTTACTCAGCCTTCCTGGGCCTCAGCTCCTCACCACATTGGGGCAGTTGGCGGCCAGAACCCTGCCACGTGGGCTTGTGGGTCTTGTGGGACCCGTCTGAGGAGGCCCAGCAGACAGGTGACAGTGGGTCTTGCATCTCTGTGTCCTGAGGCCCACAGTGCACCAGGCGTGGTGTTTGGGGTGAGACTCAGAGCCCTCCTCCCGGGGCTCTGACGGGAGAGCGGGCGAACGAATGGGGCCGGGGTAAACCAGACTGCAACGGCGGGGGGATGTCACCATGCAGGGTCTGTACACGGGGGAACACTTGGTCTTGAAAAGGCAGAGCACCCTCACAGACTGAGGTGAGGGTGGGGCTGGGGTGTCACCTGCTCGCTGCCAGGTATTTAAAACCTCTGGTCTCGTTTAGCCCTCCCAGGAGTCCCCCTGGAAGATGGTTTGCAAACGAGCAAATCGACCAAGGATACACAGCCAGAAATCGCTGGGAGCTGGAATTCCAGCCGCCCCGTCTCCCCACCCCTCCAGGCAGCCTTCCCACCACACTGCACGCATCGCAGGGTGGACGCCGGCCCTGGCAGTGAAAGTGGGGAGGCCCGTCGGTCGGCACCGAAGTGCCTCGTGTTTAAAGAGACTCAGTTCTGAGGATTGAGTGGGAGAAGCCTTTGCTGCTCGTCGACAGCACATACATGCTTGGCTGAAGAATTTGAACTTGAATTTGATGGCAGTGGGGAACAGCGGAGCATTTTAGGAAGGGGAGAGGCAGGCCGTGTGTGCTGGAGGAAGGTAGCTCCATGGCCGCAAGGGGTGTTGATTATAGTGGGGGAGGCCGAGGAGAAAGACCCACAATTGTGTGGCAGGGGTGCGCTTGCTGCCTCTGCCCCGTTCGATCCCCAGAACGGTTTAGTCACAGGTGGGAGAGAACTGAGGCCCCGGGGGAATTAAAGCAACGGAGTCTAGGGTACAATTATATATTTTTGAATATCTAGCAACTGCATAACTGCACCAGGAAGAAGGGCACACAGTCATTGTATGGATTCTGAACATCCCTGGTCCCCGAAGGAGAAGCAGATTTGGGTGTGAGTCTGAGTGCCTGTCACCTGCTCCATCCTGCAGAAGTGGTTCTAGGAAAAGGAGGGGTGTCCGCAAACCCCAAGCTGTCCCCACATATGGGAAGGTGTGGCCAGGAAGCGAGCAGGGGACACAGAACTCCTTCCCCACAGCAGAGGATCTCAGGGGAGGCAGAAGGAACTCACTCAGCGGGGGTCACTGTTTTCCAAGTCTCCACGCTGAGTGAAGGCGCGGGTCACTCAGAGAAGCAGGGCAGCTACCAGCGAGGCAGAGGAATGAGACCTGGAAGGCCGTTTAGGAACCTCTGAGAAGGACAGTAGAGTCCAGCCCCCAGCGTGGGCCGTATGCCGCACAGGCTGGACAAACTGACACCAACAACAGGGAACCCACATGGACCCGACTGCCCAGAGACGTCCTGCAAGGGGAAACAGAGGCCTCAGATCAGCTGAGGGCCCGAAAAGCCACCCACACTCCATCAGAGTCAATAGGACATGCACGAGACCTGCACTCTCGTGAAGACAGAGTTCAAGCAGCTGAACGAACTTCCTGGCACAGAGGAAGAGGAAGACAGAGAAGCGGACAGCACAAGGAAAGGAAGAAAATAAAGAAACATTAAAAAGTGGAAGGAACTACAACCTGTGAAAGAAAATCGTGCTTTAGCCAAAGGCTTACAACAGTGGCCACAAGATAACACCCCAGGAGGAGAAGATTAAAACGTGGTGAGAAGGTATGGGTGATTTCAGAGCTCTGGAGATAAACGGAGGCAAGAATGGCCACAACTTCCAAATCAGAATATAAATTAAAAACAGCAATAAAAAGAAGAGATTTGACTGAAAATTAAGTTATTGACACAGGAAATGGTTGAGATTTACTCAGGGTGAATGAAACACCCCAATAAGGTGGGGAGCTGAAAGAACATGGGAGAAAGGCTGGTCTGGGAGCACGGGAGGCCTTCCAGAATGACCATCAACCCAGCAGAAAACATCTTCGAAGACAGAGAACACTCCCCCCCAGAGGGAAGAGCTGACCGACACACCAGCCGTGCATACTGGGCTCCAGCAGCGGGTGATGCCGAGTGGCCGACGGCAGGACACAGCCGGTGCTGTTACTGCCCATCGAGGCCGAAGGAGACACCTTCACCCTCCCAGGGAAAAAAGCAAATGCACTCGAAAGAGAAATACAAGCCATCCATGCTTCCCAAGGCGTCATTCCCCTCAAGAAGACAGTGGAGACCTGTCTACATGCCTTGGGGGAGGGCTAAGAGTTCCCTGAGCCTAGGGTCACTTACTGCAAAAGACCTTCTGAAATACACAGTAACACTAACAGCTGCATCCCCCCGGAAGACTTCTGCAGTACGAGCTCTCCGAGAGCAGCCACTGATGACAAGGTGAGGGCGGCCGAGCTTGGCGATGCCACGAGCAGACCCTGGTGTCTCCCAGCTGTGGGGCTGGCACGCCCTGGAGACCCTCCTGCCTAGGGGACAGCAGACCGCCCACCTCAGGTCCTTAGGGTCAGGGGAGGTGTGAGGGACACGGTGCAGTGTGGAGGTGGCACATCGAGAGGGTGCCTGTCACATGGCAGTGATGCCGGCAGGGAAATGGGCCTCCGTAACGTCAAAGACAGACAGTTTCTCTCCGTGAAGGCAAATAGAGAAAAAACAATTCCACATATTCAAGATGAATACAACCCTTTATAAGCACAAGTACAGGGAATTACATATAAGCTGCTGTGGAGAAAACACACGATGGCTCAGTCCAGCCCACGGGGTGCTGGGCAAGCACCCAAACAGTGCACAGGGGAGGCGGGAGCCTCGGCAGACACGCCGGTTGTGCCCGTGGTGTGCACGGGTCAGCACACGCCTAGGGATGAAGTGAAGACTAGACAGCCGTCGTTACAGACCTTGAAAATCAACGTGTACAAGTAACAGGGCTGGACCCGATCGGGAGGAGAGAGGGGGGCCGGCCTGCCGATTCCCAGGCCCCCTGCGGCGGGGTCAGCGGGGGACCGCGGTGGTGAATGCCACTCAAATATGAGGTCTCAAGTCTGTCCTTGTTTCTTGTACTTTTTTCTCGAGAAAGTCTTTAAGAAGTAACATTTCCTGTTAAAGACCTGCAGATCAGCAGTTCAGTCTGTTTTGCTTCAAACTATTTTTTATGTTAAATCTAACTAAAACTTAATGACCTAATTTATGAAGGATGCATGGAACAACAGCCCCTCTCTCCACCCACCTGAGGCTGACGGGGGGATGCACCCCTGTGTGAGGCAAGCTCTTTCCCAGCGGTGAGGTTTGGGGAGGCATTGTGACTTCCATGTCAAAAAAAATTCAATACATTATGTCATTTTCACAAAAATAAAATAACCAAAGCTCTGCCAAGGAGAACAAGCACGTGGTTTCTGCAGCGCATAGGCACCGCACTGGTGATGTCCCTCGCCCTGCCCAGGGCACACGGAGCCCGGGTGGCGCAGGGACGGCTGCAGGGCTTCCTGGACAGATGGCCGGCTCACAGGGCCAGACCAGCAGCCTCTGGAAGGAGGGGCGTGGCCGGCTCCCCTCCCGTCAGCCACCCCGGTCCTTGGCAGGAATGTGGGCATGGAGCCCCACAGCGGAGGCCCCAGGGCAGGTGCCTGCTGTCCCTGGGGAGTCACGCCTGCAGGTCCAGGACGGTCCTCTGCACAGACAGCAGGGAGGCCGGGTTCTCTGCAGACAGCTGGAGACGCACATGGGTTCGGCCAAGTGAGATGGGCAGGTTCTGGCCACCGTGGAGCCCAGAGGAGATGCCCTTGGGGGTTAAGCAGAGGCACCAAGTCAGGCTGGCCACCGTGGCGTCTGTGACGTCCTGGCCTGAGCCGTGATGGGCCAACAGCTCGCCCTTGCTCCCCAGCCCCCTGACACTCTGGCAGGCCTCCCGTGGGATGGGGGGGCCATGGGGATCCTGCCGCCTCCTGTGCGTCTCACAGGGAAGGGGTGCCTAGTGGTTCCTCCAGCTTTGGGATCTCTGATTGTACCTTCCCTGAAAATAAGCCTGGCCTGTGTGTGTGTGTGTGAGACAGAGAGAGAGAGAGAGAGGCCCGGAGTGTCTGCGTCTGCACTTCGCCAGAACCATGGACTCTACCGAAGCATCGTCACTGCCCATTCTCCCTCCCTTTTCCCACCACACCCGCCCCTGCCTCAGTTGAACCACAGTCCAGCTACTATCAATCTATCAGTCTATGACTTGATGATAGAACGGAGTCAATGACCAAAGCTGGTAATGAGATGACAAACTGACTGTTTTGTTCTTGAAAGAAGCACTCAGATGGGTGACACTTCCTGGATTCTCACAGTCTCCTCGTGCATCTGTCTCATCCCCTCCCAGGGTGGGTGCCTGGGCCCCACACCGCTCCCCTCTCCCAGGGACTCCGCTCCCGCCCCGCGCCAGCCAGGGGAGACATGGGGCTTCAGATGGGAGGAGGGAACGGCTTTACCGGGGGGTTCTGCACGTGCTTACAGATAGGTCAGCAATAGCAAGATTAGAGTCTCAGGAAAAGCAAAGTTATAAATCGCAAAATAAGATAATAGAATAAAATCAATTTGAAATAATGGCAGTCAACGAGTGCCATCTATGTTTTAAGATACGGGGTTGGAAGGCCTTCATAAAACTCTAATAAATCACTTCAGATTAATCACTGGAATGTAAAAATAATTCATAGTGTGATCTGAGAGGCATTCTTCAAAATAAGATGTCCGCTCCCCATCGGTGACAGTTCAGGAAAGGTGGCGTTTCTCTGAGCTTGTTGACTTAATTTGTTTCAAAATTTATACTTTATTAGTTTTCTATGTTTAAATATTTCCTTAAAGCTTTAGTCTACTTTCTCTATTCTTTTCCCCTAATTTCAGAGGTGATTTTGTATCTTTATTTTCTTTCCATGGACTCACCTGGCATTAGTGGGGGTGCTTCTGAAAGGGTCTCCCATTCCCTCCGGCCCCCGTCGCTCACAGACTCTGGCCGGCAGCTTGGCTACTCGGCCTCGGCCTCTAGATCACAAAGGACCAACCCCTGTCTGACTCTGTCTCTCTGTCTCTCCGTTTCTCTCTCTTCCCCAAAATGTTCTCTTAGCAACAGTCACTTTCTGTTTCAAAGCTCACCGAGTTCTCCGTGCTGTGCTTAAAGCAAAGTCTCCTCACGATGTCCCCATGAGGACAGTGATAGAGAATGGTAACCAGTGGCCCTCAGAGGCTGGAAAGGACGCCTATAATGGTAACACAGCTCTGGGGGTCCTGCGCAGGAGGTCTGCAGGCCCTGGGCCTGGGCGCTCACATGGCTCAGACCCCAGCCTCAGGACAATGCTGTCAGGACCCCATATTATAGACCAGGAAGCGGGGTCCCAGGAGGACAGCTGCCCATGGTAGGCTGGTGGTCACTGGGTGCCAGCCCCTCACTCAGTAGGTCCGACTTCAAAGCCAGAGCTGCCACGATTTCCTGTGGAGCCACCACCGGGAGCCCTGCAGGGCGAAGCCCACAGAGTGGGGCCTGGTGCCCCCTGCTGCAATGCCACCGGACCCAGACTCTGGACCTGCCCTGTCCACCCTCTACCTCCCAGCATGGAGGACTTCGGAGACTGGAGGGGCATTTCCTGCTCTTGGAAGCTCTGAGTATCCTCCCCTGTCCCAGCCACGTGGCAGCGAGGGGCACAGACATGGGTGATTTCTGGGCTGGAGCCTTTAAGAGCCGGTGCACAGACCCCCAGCCCTCTCCCTCCCTGCTGCACAAGCCGGGGGCCACCTGTGGGTCTTCGGAAAACCAAAATCAAGGCGGCTCAGAGTGCGAACGCCTGCATGGTGGCCAGCTTCCCATAGGCCACCCAGCCCACACCAGCACAGATGGGGAATTAGCCCTGGTCAGGTCACACACAGAGGACGCGGGGTGAGTCCCTGCCTCAGCCTGACCTGCCCTGACCTCACCAACACAGACACAGGTTCCCAGACAGCCTCAAAGTGCGGCCGCAAAACTTCTAAATGTGACCCCAGGAGCGATAACAGGGAGTGCCTTCCCAGGGCAGGACCCCAGGGGACAGGGGCCCAACAAGCAGGCCGGCGGGCTGGGAGGCGCCACCTGTAGTGGGCTGGGGGAGCTGTGGGTGTGGGGGCACCGCACACAGAGGCTCAAGGCCCCAGTCCTGATGAGAAAGGACCTCTGTGAAGGGGGTTTTGAGGGTTGCATAGGAGTTTACAAAACACACAGAGGCAAGACCACCAGAAGGACAGAGCACGTTGGAGACCTGGATGTGGGCGCGCCTGGGAGGCCAAGAGTCTGGGGAGGCCAGAGCTCAGCGGGGCCTCAGGGGGCTTCAGCCCGCACGCCAGGGCCCCGAGGGTGCTCCCTGGGCTCGGCCGCCTGCAGTGCGTGGCACAGAGCCGCGCCCTCTGTTTCCGGCTGTGGGGCGGCAGGCAGCAGCCGCCCTCAGCAGGCAGGTGTGCCTCGTGGCGCTCCTCACGTTGGGCCCCCCGCTGTCTGAGAATGTCTCCACTGTCCACTCCCGGCTGACTGCCTCCGTCTGGCTGTGCGTCCTGCACACGAGGGAGGGGGTAAGGCCCTGTCACCGTTTCTAAGCAGGTTCAGCGTGCTGGCCCCGTGGACGCCCCACGTCGTCAGTGGCGGCTCTGTGCTCAGGGCGTCAGGGAAGCGGGTGGGACTCTGCGTGCTGGGGCCGCCGTGGAGGAGGAGCAGGCTCACCCAGGTGCCCTGGGAGTCCTGGAGCTCAGGGGCCAGGGCGGCTCTGGCCGTGTCTGGAACGGTCTCAGGGTGCCTCTGCTCGGCCAGGGCCTGGGGCTGGGGGTCATCAGTCTGGGTTAGAAGAGAAGTAAGATATTTCCAGCCCAGTGGGTGCCACTGCAAAGAGAGGTGGGTCAGAGCCACCGGGGCGGGTCCTCTGGAAGATCTCAGACAATCGACCTCTAGGCAGGGCTTGAGCCCGGTGACCCCAGGTTCCAGCTGCGGCTGGTGCACTCCTTGGCCCATGAACTTGGGCAGCGGTGGGTAGGGAAGGCCACCGGTGGGTTTCTCTTGAAGACTGGACCCTCCCTCTTTGTCCCAAACTGCCTATGGCTGTGGAGAGCACAAATGTAGTTTTGGAAATTCTGTGTGACGGCTAATTTTATGTATCAATTGGCTGGGCTCAAAGATGCCACACTGCTGCTGAAATGATTCTGAGCGTGTCTGTGAGGGCACTGGGGGGACGCCAGCATCCAATCTACAGACTGAGTGAAGCAGACGGCCCCCCGATGGGGGTGAGCCTCACCCGTCAGCTGAGGGCCTGAACAGAGCAAATCCAGAGGAGGGGGGATGCACCCCTTTCTCCCACCTCGCTGCCGAACAGGACATCTCCTCTTCTGAGCTGGACTGGGAGTTACCCCACTGGCTCGCCAGGGGCTCCAGTTTGTGGATGGTGGACGGTGGGACCTCCCAGGCTCCACAATCACAGTGGGCAGCTCCTATAACACGTTTCTTTCTGTTTCTCTGCAGAACCCTGATGACTGCACCCTCCAGACACAATGTGCTAGATTTGGCAAATAAAAATATAGGAGGGCCAGTTACATTTGAATTTCAGATGCACAATGAATTGTCTTTTAGTACCAGTCTGCTCCATGACCTATTTGGGGTATGCCTACACTAAAATGTTCTTATTGTTTACTTGTAATTGCAGTTTGGGTATCCTATATTTACCTGGGAACCCATCCCAGATGCAGGGAAGGCAGCCAAGGGGTGCGTGAGGGAGGCTTCTCGGGGAGGGCCTGGTCCGTGCCCTGACGGCAGGGAGGCTGTCACACATGCAGCCCAGGCCCCGCCAGGGGAGCCTGCTGTTCCCAGGCAGTCAGGACTGGAGGGGGCTGTGGGCACCAGGAGGGTGAGCGGCAGAACGCGGAGGGGGTTCAGGTGTGGTTGGGGACCGGAGCTTGTGTAGAAAAACCATGGATGGTGGTGCCATTTACCAGGCTAGAAGGGAGCGGGGGCAGGTTGAGCTTCCGGGAGGGCTTTCCTAATTACAGGGACTAGCACCGCGGGCCTGGCGCTCCCTCGGTCCGCACTGGAATAGTTGGGTTTGACCCTCATGTCTACCTCCCTCTCTTGCCATCAGACTCTGCCTGAAAGCCAGATCTGAGCCTGTTACCACCGTTTCATGCCGTCGCCCTGTGGCTCCCTGGGGAGGCAGGCACTGAACCGGACATTGGAAGAAGGCGTGTGCGGAGGGCTCACACCCGGGGCCACGGGATGACCCCACAGAGCCTGCTGCTGAGGGTGGAAAGTACCCCACACACGCTGGGCCCGAGGCTGGGCTGAGGGCCAGGTGCGCAGGGCAAGCCCTGAAGGCCGGTTCTAGCCGAGCAGCCCAGCCGCCGGCCTCGCGTGTCCCTGTCCACCTGCTGCCGGTGCGTTTGAATTCATTTCCAAAATGCATGTCCCGAAACCAATCAGCTAACGCAGTGACTCTCTTCTGTCGGAAGTAATTTTCCCGTGCAGGTATGCATGTAAAATTGGATGTGTGTTTGAGGCGGAAAAACAGATTGCTTAAGTGTTTCTAATACCTGAGAGGGGTCACCTGTTCCATGATTTCACACCTGGTCTGTAATTTCCAGCAAAATTCCCATCATGAAGCCATGCCCCCTGCATAATGAGGTCATTGAACATTCGCATCCCTTGGATGTCCGGACATCCCTCCCTCCGGCAGCCCAGGGCCGGCGGCTCCACACTGGTGGGGGTAGCAGGGCTCTGCCAGGCCGTGAGCGGGGGCTTGTGCCCCGACATGGCCTCTCACGTTTAGACAGGCGTTCTCACGCCGGGCCCTCGCGTGGAAGGGGCGGGCCGTGCCCCAGGGCTGGCCCCAGGCCGCAGCTGCCTGTGGGGCTCGGCACGTGGCTGCCTCTCCACGGGGCTCCAGGTCCATCTGGGGGTGAGCGTGTCCTAGCGTCTGAACAGAGCGCCAGCTGCTCTGCGCAGAGGAGCCACCGCTCAGAGCAGGTGCCAAAGGCAGGGCCCAAAGTAGGGGGGCGTTGAATGAATATTCAGAACTTTGACCTCTGCCTGGAGGCCCAGGGAGCAGGTCCCTGTGCACAGTTCATTCATTCGTTTGACAAGGACTGTCAGACACTACGGTGGGCCCGTCCCCTTCCCTCCCCCCACCCAGCCAGGCAATGCTCCCTACCACCAGGAACTGGCTGCGGTCTAGTCCTCTGTGACCTGCACACACCTGCCCTGTGTCTGCAGAAGCCATCACGGGAGACACAAGGGGGCCCTGGCTCGGCCATGAGCTGCAGCGCGCCCCAGAGCAGGCCGTGCCAGTCTCCCCAGCTGTGCTTAGCAGGGGCCGGAGGAGGGGGACTGCAAATAACCCCGTCACTTCTGTTTCCAGGGATGAGGCTCTGTCACAGCTGGGAGGCCACCGGCATCCTCCAGCTGCCCCTGCTCTGGCCCTGCCTCCCTGGAGTGGGGGCCGGGCACTGGGGGTGACACGCGGGGGGGTATCCTGGCCCTCCTGCCCACACGGCTGGTGACACATAGGCAGGAAGTTTGGGCAAAGAAGACGGCATAGCCAAGACCAGCTTCCCAAGTGGAAGCCTTGGGGCAGTGAGGGCTGCTTTCTTGTTTTAAGCATTTCATTTGCAGGTAACTCAGGATTTAATTATGTCAGATTAAAGATACATGCTTTGGAGATTTATGGGGTTGTTATGAATGCTATAGAGGCACAGCCATGCTGGAGATTTAGGTACAAGCCGCCGAGGCTCGTCCGAGCAACTCAGCATGGAAGTGTGACAGGGCCTGGGGTCCGGCTGGCCCACGGCTGGGGCGACCCGGGGGCCGGTGCTGCCAGTACCCCGCCTCCCCTGGGCTGTGTCCCCGCCAGGACACCTCCCCCTGCTCGCACCCACAGCTCACCCCTCACTGCCCTCTGGGGCCGGGGACTTCCCGCCCTCCCCGTGAATCTCCCGCTCGTGGAGCCCCGTCCCCCTTCGTGACTCAGACTTTATTTATTGGAGCAGCTTGAGGTTCACAGCAAAACTGAGCAGGAGGCACGCAGAGGCCCCCACCCAGCCCGCCTGCACACGCACAGCCCGCGGGGCCCGCCCGCTCCCAGGGCGCAGTGGCAGGTGTGGGCCGGGGCAGGGGGCTGGTCAGGGAGCCTGGCCGGGACAGAAGCATGGGACGGGGCCCCGGTATGTTTCTTACAGGTGCTTTAAAACCCACAGAAATCTGTCCTAGGCATTCCGCGTCCTGAAGGTGTCCCCACAACTTAGACAAATGAACGCACAGGAGAGGGAAGGGCCTCGCCCGGTGCCCCACGGGGAGGCTGCCTCACCCCCCGGGTGGAGACGGGAAGCCGGCCCTGGGCCAGGCCAGCCCTGCCACCTCCTGGCTGCGCACTGCGGGCAGCCTCTGGTCATCTGGGCGCTGGTTCCTCAGGGGGTG